>VOQJ01015470.1:0-42337 GCA_015052665.1 Apistogramma diplotaenia
GTCCCTATGCAAAAAATAAAAAATAAAATAGCATAGTTTATACATGCCAAAGTAAAATGTTTGTTTTCCTGTTTACTGGTGCACTGCAGTACTGCAAGAAAAATATCTGCATCCTCTTAAAGTATATATGTTATGCCACTGCAATACATACTTTTATCTTTTGCATGCTGGAGATTTTGATTCAACAGTAAAAATAATCACTGTCATGAGGAGGGATGTCAGATCGGGTAACTGGGCCAAGTAAACTTGTTACAAAGTGGCCATTGAGTAGAGAAGAATTTACAAATGGAATGTTGATGTCAAAGAATTTCATACATACATCGTTATGACTTGAGGCTTCAGTGGAAGAATTTTGCTTACAATTAAATAAAGTTCTGCTAATTTGAATCTGCGAGGCACCTACTGTATATGAGATGTTGTGGCCAGTGTGGAGGTAAAAATTGGTTGCATAACATACTTTTACAGCCTTTCATAACACCGATGTAGAACAGGAAAACAGGATTTAGTCATTTATTCAGTGTATTCTTATAAATTAATGTTACTTACGGTTTAATATAAAAGTACAATTAGGACTCAAGGAGTATTTCATAATGCATCTGTGTACCTCAAGGAACAAAATATCTAAAAAGGGATAAAAGTTAATATTTATTTACTATATCGTGCTGTCTTTGTGTCTGCCATTGTTATTCAGTGGTAGTAATTGCGTCACTCTATTTTAACTGGGCTTTCCCTCTGAGTTTCATCATCTTCACTGGAATTTACTGCACTTCTGCTGCTTAACCCTTGTTCATCTGGAAAACGTGTCCTTAAGAAGTCATAAAGCAGTTAATCTAACCACAATATGGCGCCCAACCCCTTGTAAAATCAGTTTTTGTTTTTAAATAAAGCATTTTGTAGTTTTGAATCTGTACTACATGCTATAACATATAAGAAATGACCAGAGAACAGAAGACACACCTGGATGTGGGGAAACAAGATCCCAAACATTACTGCCGAGTAGTTTCTTAGTAACATGTTGCCCTCGACACTCCACGGCGAGAAAAATCTCCAGGGCTGCTAGTAATGCTGACTGGATCTGTAGGTTTATCCCCGTACTGTATGTGTGTCCGGCCTGTGCTCAGCACAGCACTTCTCCTCCTGTCAGATGAGTGTCTAATGGAGATCCCCAGGCAGTGAGGATGAACCACATACCAAGCTCAAGCCACCTTTCCGTGATGATGAAGATGCTCTTCGCTCAGTCACTCTCCCCTCATTCTTCCCTATCTCGTTCACCCTCCCTCTCCCTCCTGAGAGTAATTTCACAGGCAGTTCTAAAGTGGCCCCCAGCCATCTTCCCAAATCCCAGTTACATGTTGTTTGGCGATGTCAGCTCAAAGCTCCATCTCCACTCCACCAAGCAGAGAGGATGCCATTGTGCAGTAACGGGGAGTATAGATTTTCTCTGGGAAGTCGAAAAGTTTTGTATAATGGCACCTCACCTGAAGGGCCTCATTCCCCTTGTTAGAAGTTGTGGTTCTTTCTAGTCAACGTCCGAGGTGGTGGAAAACTTTGTCCATTCGAGCAACTGCGTTCTCATTTGGCCTCAGTCGTGTTCTGTAAATGTGACTGTTATTTAATACTCAGGCTGTAACGTGAAGAAATCTTTCTTACTCTTGAGCAGTCATTTCTTACCACAGTGTATTAGCCCGCAAAGACAATAGTTTTTCCCTTGATGAAACTATATTGACTGAAAAGCCTTTTAGTTGGCTAAGACTAATAGCTTGTAGCAGGGTCACTCAAGTCCCTGCTGACTTTTGTAAATCCAGAGAAGCCAAATGTAAATACAGTAAACCGTCTCTACACACGACCGAGTTCACATGTAGCAACATCGCTCTACATTTAAGGGCCGAAGAAATATTTGAGTCTACATACATTGTTTTTCCCGAACCATCAGTTAGCATATGTCTGAATCATTGCCGAGGGCCTGAGTGGTGTAATCGCAATGTAAAAGCATAAAGGCCAAACCACGAAGTGACTCGACACAACAGTGTTTTCAATTTATCTCTAATCTGTAGGGTTTGAAAAATGCCATCTAATAATTCACCATCTCTGAGGCAACGCAGAGAGGCTACATTGTTTGGTGTGATCCTCAAGAGGAGCTTCTGTATTCTTCTGAACAAATCATTATGCATTGAGTAGGCCATTAGGAAAATGAAGACAAATGGCTCACAGGGGTGAGGTGACAAATTGTTCATGCTGCAGAGTTAAAATCTGGACTGTAGTTGCTCCTCACACTTGTAAAGTTGTCCTCATTTAATGCGTAGCCTAAAGGTCGGCGAGATGAGACGGCTTCCCAGACTAGAGCTTAACTGTCCTACTTTTTAACGTTTAACATCAACGTGGGGACGCGAGTACCTTTCACATACATTCTGTTTTCATCTAATGGGGCGTTCTCACTGGCAGACGCATTACATGTGCAAGCGTCAGCTGAGACTGTTTAATCTTTGTGCTGTAACATTCACTCAACACCGGAAATCTGCGTTAGCGTAGAGGCTCTTTAACAGCACTGTCGTCGTTTTTCCAGCACCACAAGGTAGTTAGAAAAAAACTCACATTCTTTGGGTCTATTAAAAAATAATTGTACTACTGTTATTGAAATCTTCTGATGTTAATATCTTTATGTTAAAATGGCATAATTGGCCTAACTGGATATAAATAAGACTCAGTATTTTTAAATTCCTTACTGGTAAAACAAAGGTTAAAAGTAACAAAGTAAAGTATTAGTGTGAAAACTCGTGCTTTCAATTAGAGACGCACCAGTCGACGGGGCAAAGACTGGAATCAGCCTCACGTATGTCTGATCACGACCTCGTCTGTTTCATGCGGGTGCAACACGCACGCACAGTAGCGCAGACAAATAGTTGTGCGCACACTTACAGCCACCCGTTAGCATGTTGTTAGCCTTGGAAACACTTCACACAGTGTGAAGATATAAAGTTTGCCAAAGTCAGGTATGTGAAAGAAATCAGGAAAATTGTTATCACTGGATAACAGACCAAAAAAAAATCTGAATAAGCAAAGAAAATTACAGTTAATGCACCTCTACTTTTAACTTCTTCACATGCTTTCCAAAAAGGTCCAATTTTAAAATTGATGCTAATATCAGGTAATGATAATAAATTGAAAGAAAATGGAACGCTTCCTTCTGACTGTCCTATTTGTGCAATAGTCAGTGTTTCTACCTGAATCCTTTGAGCCACACGTATAGTTTCGTTCTGGTATGAAAATCGAGTCACTGATTCCATTACTGAGGGATGACGGTTGGGAAGCTGACTGTGACAAACACGCACAGCTGGAAACTATGAAGATTTTAAAGAACTGGACGTGACTGGTAGAAAGTGCTTATTTAAGGCTATTGTTAAATCAACGTCCTGTTGTGTGCGCTTGCTTTTCACTCACTAAAATCTGCCTGGGTGATCGTAACGTGTTGATAGACGACCAGTTAAGGCCCCTCGGTTCAGCAGTGGTTGCCGTCTTTATCTGTGCAGTTTCTCAAAATGATGCATTAAAGCCTGACCGCCCTCTTGTTTGTGTCTTTGTGGTTTAGGAGAGCTGCAGCAGTGATTCACAGGGTGAGACGGAGAGCAGCGTGATTCCTGATACTTCTGAACTGGACCCAGAATCCATCACTAAGACTGTGAAGAGTACTCTTACCATGCAGGAGTATTTTGCACAGCGTATGGCTCAGTTGAAGAAAGCTCGTTGGGCCCAGAGTGCAGATGCTTCCGAGACATCGAATGCATCAGAAGAACTTGCTCTCAACCACAGCAGCAATGACAACACAGAAGAGCCCAAAAAGAAGAAGAAGAAAAACAAAAAGGCTGCAGAAGAGCAGTGTCACACGCTCACTGTAGTAGTGGAGAAAGAGGATCAAAAGCAGGAGCGTTCAAAGAAGAAAAAGAGGAAAGTGGCAGAAAACGAAGAGGCTATAAATGAAAACTGTAGCGCCACCTGTAGCACACGGTCAAATCGTGAAGAATTGCCCAACAAGAAGAAAAAGCTTAAAAAGCACAGTGAGGAAAGTGAGCTATTAAATGGACACGAGCCAGCAGAGAATGAAACGGTAGATTCGAGTACTGTGCAGAAAAATAAGAAACACAGTGACGAGGTAGACGGCGTAGTACCAGAGGAGGGGAACGAGGAGCTGGTGGAAAAGAAATCCAAGAAGAAAAAGAAAAGGAAACATCAAGAGCATTAGGACGAGGTGAAATATTTTAGGGTTCGCGGTTACTCGGTACTGTGGGACAAACACTTGTATTATGAAATTAAATGCCTTGTACATACACAGCATAATATTCTGTTAATGCATCCAGTGATGCTTTTTTAAGTGATTGGAGGGAGCTGGAAAAACCGTGAAGCAGCCACCGGTGGCCTCTGGAACACACCGCTGAGGAGGAGATGGTGCAGTCATCTTGCTGACAGTGAGATGAGAATAAAAATACCCTTATCATGGCTCAGCAGGAGATCCAAAACTAGGGCAAAAAGTCTGCAACTAAAACCCCTAATATGTAATCTTTACATTGCCTTTGAAAAAGGTGAACAGGTGACATAATGTGGTGTTACTTTCAGCCATTTCCCTGTTTCCAGTGTTTATGCTAAACAAGGTTAGCCTCATATTTACTGCTCAGATGTGAAAGTGGTGGTGATGTTCTCACTGAGCTCAGGGGCCTAAAATATTTTAATCCATTATTATTAACAATGCTGTCTGCAACATTAAACATGTAATGAAGGTAGACATCAGAAATTTACATATTAGATGTCTTCAACCCTCTTTTTTTTTTTTAAATAGGTGAAACTTATTTGCTGCATTCTATTAAGTCTCAAATCTAATAATAATATGGACATTTTTCCTACTTCACACAATCTTTTTTTTTTCCCCAAATATTTTGTGTATTACCATCTTTTATGCATTACTATTTAAGCAGTTTCACTGTGGTTCATTATTTTACCACTTTTGATGGTCCTTTGTTTTATTCAAGTCCTTAAAGTCAAGCAGAAATGAATATGTTGATGATATATGACTGATAATCTGATGATGCTTTGACAGACATTCTACAAAATCAGACTGGTGCTTTTCTTGGCTCAAACCTTTTTTTGAATAAAAACGAATGGTCACACATCTTCAATGGCTTCCTCTTCTTTTCCTTCATAGGCGTTAACTGTGTAAACAACTGTGTTGTGCGAAAGTGTCGAGTAACCCGTCATTTCTTTACATTTTACATTCAAAGAAGCAGATTTGGTCTTTTTTTTTATTTAATGGGCTTGAGCAACAGTTCTTCAGGCTTTCTGAAGGTCTTTGAGTTTTTCTTTGGACATTGGCTGCTTTTTCACTCATTTATTAGTTCATGTGTTAACAAATAAAGATACTGACTTTCAAGCTCATTATAATTGTACAAACTCTATTATTGCCTTATATTTCCTTTTTTTCCCTGACAATATGAAGCAATGAGCAGTCACTTTGGGAGCGCTGTATGAGTATTTATGAAGACAGGGCTAAGGAGGAAAAACACTTAAGCTACTCGGCTGTAGAGAGATTTCAGAAACTATCAGGAAAGTCCCGACACATTCAAACAAATTGTTTCTGGAAGATTCACTTTTTCCATGTCAAATGTGACGCATGATGTTATGAAATCTTTGGAATATGACAGACATTAAGTAGTTTGTCTTGTTCGTCAGCTGTCTGGTATGAGTCAAAGGAGGAAAAGGGAAACGACGGATGTTCAGTCCTGCACATGAAAACATTGTAGTACTCCTCGTCTCTATTTTGAGTTTACGGAAACCTCTGAAAATGAACACGAATATTTGTCACCCTTTGACGAATAGACGTCTCGAGTATCTTTTCCTCTGCAATCGATAGCTTATTGATTATGCAATTTGCATAATCTGTGTGCTGATTTAGTTTATTAGCACACTGAAACCACAATGGGTTTATAGACAAAGTAAAGTATCTCCAAGTAAATGGTCTTGGAAATGTAATGCAGGCTTTTATTCCTTTTAAATTTCTGATGGGCTCGTGTGTTAGAGGACCTGGCAACACAAGAATAGCAATAGTATTTAGTAGGAATCCATTAATAGTAAAATGTCCCTTCACACAGCACATTTGTGGGCAATCCCTTTCGAGTTTTCAGTTCTGCATGTCTTACAGGTTGAACTGATACTCTTCCCACGCACACAGTGGGTGCAATTAGTCATCTCAGTAACCCTCAGCTTTGAGCTCTAATGTTTTTAATCCCAAACTGCAAATGTTAAACTCTGATCTCGCACATTCACTTGCCTGCTACGCTGACTTTCACTGGCACTTTGACCACACATCATGACCCATGTCAGACAAGCCAGAGGAAGTGTGGCGCTATATATCACTGATGTGCCTGCTCCACGCACAATCTGTGGCTTCAGGTGCCGTATCCTGTTCCTGTGCACTGCAAGTTTCACACAAAGCTGACACTTCAGTTTGATGTGTAAGGAGGCACAGCCAACCCAAAGATGCAACTTAACATGCTGCCCGTGAGTGAAACGTGCAGGGAAGAAAGTTGTATTCCTGCCTGCATGATACAAACCAAAGATACTATCTGACCTGTGATCAGCAGCCGGGCTTTTAGAAGTGTGTTTGTGAGTGGGAATGGGAGCTACTCCATGGCAGCAGCCCAGGAGTATCCTGTCAACAGGAACTCCAGGATTTGATATGCAGCTGCTTCTTGCTGAAGAAGGAAACTGATTTGTTTGTAGTGTGTGTGGGCAGTGGTGTCTTCATTGGTTCCAGAAATTAATCTACACCCAAACTCTAGATAAAAGAAGTCTAGATTTATTTATTTTGTGGGAGCATAGGGAAAGTAATTGTAACGAAATCATTTAAACTTTTCTGTAAAACATTTTTTTAAATACTATTAAAGTATTTTACTTTTTTTATTTTTATTTAAAGTTACTCATCTACTTGTTACACAAAGGGGATCAATCTGTCAGCCAAGCCGTTCAGTTTGGTGTGTAACACCTTGCTTAGACTGCAAAACCGGTTAGGTTTCCTTGTCAACCTGTGAAATTTCTAAAGTTACAAAACCTCTTTTTTTCCTCACCACATGTGAGCATTAATGCACCTGTAACAAAGAGAAATCATCCGAATTCGCAAGATATTTACTTTCCTGAGTGAGAAACGTTGGTGTCATGTGAATTAATCCAACTGATCGTTTACAGGTGCCGATCGATAGCTCAAAAGCATCATGAACGACTTTTATGAGTTGACCTAATTATCTCTTAATTAGGACATCTGTCAGTGGAAACTGTTGTTTTGTTGAGTGGCAAGTTTAAAGAGTTGGCAGTGTTGAAATCTTGTGTTCTCTCTCTCTCTAACATTTCACGGGGCGCAACTTACAATCAAGGAGGAGCCGAGAGTCCTGCGGGGTTTCTCCTGGAACCTGCTCCTCAAATATAAAGCGCTTCCCCCATCCACCAGGAAAGACTGAATCATAACTCACGAGAGGAGCCGCTGCCTGAGCACATCTGTGGTTTCTCCTCAAATCTCTGTTGACGCCTGACTGTAGCGATTTAGTCAGTGAGTGAAGCACCGGTGGACTTTTTTTTTATTTTTAAGTATGTCTGTGTAGTTTCTCAGCCGTTTAATTAGCCGACAGTAAGAACACAACTTGTTTGAGAGACGCGCATCTTAAGTTTGGAGAGGAGAGCGCGCAGATGGCTGCTCTCATCAGCGCGTACTCGTCGTGGCCAGAGTCCTTCGAGTGTCCTCCGGGAGACGGAGACGTGGCCGACGGACATGGCCCGCACAGGACTCCCGGAGAAAAGGCGCCCGAGCCTCGGATCAGACGACCCATGAACGCGTTCATGGTTTGGGCCAAAGATGAGCGCAAACGGCTGGCGATTCAAAATCCAGACCTGCACAATGCCGAGCTCAGCAAAATGTTGGGTGAGAAAAAAAGTTTTTGAAAGTTACAAGTTTTATTACTATTATTATTATTTTATTATTATTATTACTATTATTATTATTACACACTTCACTCCACTTACTTTCCCTCCTTCAGGCCTCGGTTATATTTAAACCCGTTTTAATATACGGATGTTGCAGAAAGAGCAATTCAAATGTGAAGTAAATTTAACAAACAAAACAAAAACAAAAACGCACTGAAATGTTTTAATTACAGTAGCAATTAACCTTATAGAAAGTAAATTAAAAATAAGCTTAAAAGCGCATCGCCAGAATCCGCCGAGAATTTCATTTAGTTCATTTACCAGTACATTTATTAAGAGACAGACAAGAAACGGAAAAATAACCATTTTGCTCTGCTTCTCGGATTATTGATAAACGTGAAGCTCTGAAGCTGGCACTTGCGGAAAACGGAAATAATGTGTGAGTTTCAGAACAGCTGTGGGCCTACACATATTTTAAATGTTAATTAAACTGATGTTCAGGTTAAAAGATATTTAATATTTGTAGGTAAGTTTCAAAAATGTAATTCAAAGCTACAAAAGTGACATAAAGTTGTGAAATGTAATACAGATTTATAGAGGCACACCTCAAAAGTTAATTAAGATTACAATTTTTAAAGGATGACGTTTAATTTCTCTGTAACCCGTTTTAAGTTGTCAGCATTTGTTATTTCCCTATTATCTGAAGTGGATATTTTACTTATGAATTAAAAAAATTTTAGTTATGCAACTTATTTTAAATATTTTTTGCTGTTATTTTAAGTTATATAAATTGTTTATATAAGATGCTGATTTATTTTACGTCAAAAAATGCTATACAACTGCAAACACATTGCATTCACAAATCTTAGTTAAGATTGAGAATTTTTCTTCCTCCTCTTTAATTCAGGCAAGTCCTGGAAGGCCCTTACTCCCCCTCAGAAGAGGCCCTATGTTGAGGAAGCAGAGAGACTTCGGGTGCAGCACATGCAGGACTACCCCAACTACAAGTACCGGCCTCGCCGGAAGAAACAGCTGAAACGCATCTGCAAGCGAGTGGAGCCCGGGTTCCTTCTGAATGGGTTGGCTCCCGACCACAGCACCTTGCCCGATCAACGAGCCCTCTGCCATCCCCTCGACAAAGATGAGGGCAGCCCTAACGGAGCCGGCAGCAGCTTTTCCAGCTCCAGCCCTGCTCTGCCCAGTGTCAGAAGCTTCAGAGATCCTGCCGGCTCCAACAACAGCTTCGACACCTACCCGTACGGCCTGCCCACTCCTCCTGAGATGTCCCCGTTAGATGCGGTGGACCATGAGCAAATACCCCCCTCTTATTACTCAACATCTAGTAGCTCCTCTGTTTCCTGCTCTTCTTCAATCTCCTGTCCAGATGAGCACCACCAGAATCAGACACACATGGGCAGTCCACCCCCTTACCACTCTGATTACACTCATACCCAGATCCACTTAGGTCACATCTCTCACATGTCCCAAACCGGAGGCTGCAGTGGACTGATCCCTGGCCCTCCCCTGTCTTTTTACAGCTCCCCACCTTTCCCCCAGATGCACCACGGGGTTCACCAGGGCCACCTGGGTCAGCTGTCCCCCCCACCAGAGACACAAGGTCACCTGGAGACTCTAGACCAGCTGAGCCAGGCCGAGCTTCTCGGCGAAGTGGACCGCAATGAGTTTGACCAGTACCTGAACTCTACCGGGAGCGGCTTCCACCCTGAGCAGGGTAGCAGCATGACTGTTACGGGACACATCCAGGTGGCTTCTGCCACTACGTGTCCCAGTAGTTCCACAGAAACCAGCCTCATTTCAGTGCTTGCAGACGCAACGGCGGCCTACTACAACAACTATGGCATCTCGTAAGCGTGGAAGTGTGGCTACGACAACTGTCACACGTGTGACTGATCACAGACATTGCAAGGGTTGAAGAAATTTAGGATGACGTTGCACTTGGGTGCCAATAAAGGGAAACCCTTAGCATCTAAGGGCAAATGAATCCGACCATGATTAAAAACTGAACTGATTACAGAGCAATATGATTGTCTGGAGCCGGCGAAAGAACAAAGAGGAATTGGAGGACTATGAAGAATAGGAGATGGGCACCTCAGGGATGCAGACACAAAATACTACAGTATGCCACCTCCAGTTGTCATGAAATTTCTAAACCAGTAAAACAGTTGAAAAAAAGACCCGTTTGTCCACTTGTAAATGTTACCAGTTACTGTTGCCAATGAGGCATGTACAGATGCTTTTTAGAAGCTAATTTAAGTCCTTTGATGTTTTGCATACATGCTAACTGTAATGCTCTTATCAGCGCTTTCCATTCGAATGTTTGTATCATGTTCCTGCTCTCATTAGTTTGGGAGTCTTACCTCAGTAGTTGTAATTGGATGAGGTTTTAGTTTGGACATTTTCTTATGCAATTTAACAAAGTGATGTATAATGATGACAGAAAGGCGTTTATACTTCTTCTCAAGTACCTAATAATATATAATCGACCTCTACGATGAAAAATAATAATGGTAACTGTAACTGTATGCTGATTTTAGGTTTGTGAAAGACAATAATTTAAAATAAAGGTCAATTTTTATATTAAAACATTTGCCGTTTGGATAATACGCCCACAGATGTCCAAAAGGAACAATTTGGAGCATCTCTTAGTTATAAAGAGGAGATGCATATCTGACACGCTGAAGGTAAGTTCAGGCAGTGCCGGTTAAGTTCTCATAAATACAATTAGATTTCTAAATAAAAATAACTGAAGATAATAGGACCCCTGCTGGTTTCTGTGCACAAATCTGGGTGGAAAAAAAAAAGTGATCCCATCCATCTTTGAATTGAGTGTCACGCCGTGTATTCTTCTATTTCAGGCTCTGTCTAGCTGTGAGAGGCCCATTCTACACACCCACTCCCCTGCTTGCTTTTTCCATCCCACATCATCCTTCTCCATCCATCTCCTCTCGCTTTCATTTCATCCCGGTTCAGAGGATTAGTGTAAAACAGGCACATTCGTCGGCACCCGCCTCCATCTCAAGCGTCCTTTGTTTTCCTATAGTCTTATTCTGGGTTCCATTCTTCAGCACGCCGGACCCCCCCTTCCACACCCACCCCCTCACCCCACGTTATATCTTGCTGATGCAGACCTTTCGTAATCTGTGCAAAAATAAATTTAAAAAAATAAATTGACTGTTTTACCCCCCCTTCACTCCTCCCCTTCTCAACCTCTCTGTTCTCTTGAATTTTTCTTTTTCGATAAAAGGAATTCAGGGGGCTTTTGACAAATCCTGGAGTCTGGCTGGTCTTCCTGCATTTTTTGGGAATGGTTGAGTCGTGCTTCTTGTAAAGAGGATGTGGCGGAGGAGCGGTGTTTCCTGACTGATAAGGGAAAAGCCTCTCTCCATCAGGATGTTTGGGCCTGGCTGGGCCCTGCATTAAAGAGCCAGAGTGAGGGAAGGGAACCCGCTGTTCAGCATTGGGAGGAAACGGTGCCGTGTTGATTAGCATCTTACTTACCCGTCTTTACTTATCCACTATTTTTCAGGAGAAGCTTCATCAACCTGGCCTATTTGTACCTTCACCACAAACTTAAAGACGTGCCACACAAAGACAAACAATAATGAGTTAAAAACTGGTTTCTCATCCCAAAAAAACAAGTTGTAGTGAGCACAGATACTAAATCTGAGCCCTGTAGTTACCCACATCCAACCACAACTGTGCATTTTTGACACACCTCGCTGCAGATGTGACCAAACTGGCCAGAATGACAACATTCATCAAGTAGCAGTCTTTGCAGCTGGAAGCTATTGGTGTTCATTTCTCCGAGGTTACATCATTACCCTCTGTAGCTGCAGGCTTTAAAACGGCAGAGGGTCTGCGTGTGCACGAGCAAGTTTTGGATGCCGGACGGGTGGTGCCCCGGGCGTTTCAGGTGAGAAGGGAATCGCTGATGGGGGCATCAGCCCCACAAGTGTCAAGGTCGGCTCGGGGTGCTGCTGCAGACTCCCTTGGTAAAGACAACCAGCAATGTCTCAACAATCAAATCCACCACCTCAGGGTGGGACACTGTAACACGGACAAGGACAAAGACGCAAGCATCAACCAAATATCTTCTGACATAAATTACAGAACAGAGATCAGATTTGTTTAGAATGCAGGGAGATTTGTTTTTCCCTTTAATGACAACAGTGAAATGGTCTAAATGGAGATCGGGGCTACAAATAAATAAACACACAAATATACACGAAATCCATCCAATCTGTATCTGAAGTCATTTTTCCCGAGTTCGGAAAAACAATCCTGGCTTTTTATTGCTGTAAAATACATTTTTTATGTCTTATTTAACTCAAAACACTTAAAGTTACAGCTTATTTGAATTTTCAAAATTGAGAAAATTTCGTTTTCAGTTTTCATTAAACAGCAGCTATGCCAGTATTATGAAAGTGGTCAAAATTCAATATGTTTCAAATTTGCACATATGCAAATAATCATACAGCTTATTTGTGGCTGTTTGTAAAATTATACTCATGCTGTTTTTGACTAATCCATGCAGTGAGGTAGTAAACACCCTTCGATATCTCACACTCATCTCCACTGGCAAACTGCTGCACATGGACTGGATGAAAATTTGCGCTGATATAAAAGTGTGATTAAACACGCCAGCATCACCTCTGTGAAATCCACAGAGGAGCTGCATATTTTGGATCGCTTGCTGAGATTTGTGGATTCGGTGACTCTTAAGGTTTCGGGAAGTGAGGGCGACACACTCAGTTTGTCATTCTCAATTTTTGTCCTGGCTAGAAGTTGACTCATCAGCAGTCTAAACCTTTAGTCAGAGGCATCTGCTGAGGTTCAAAGATGGCTACTGCCGCTATTCCAGCTGCAATAAATCAGCAAAAACGGAAAAAGACAATGACGTGTAAACCTGCGGCGGCATGGCACTGTTGTGAGCCGCGTATATTTGAAATTTAAAGCGCACGTGTGAATTTAAGTATTTCCTCCTACGGTGTCTTCTTTTCTCATCCCAGCGGAGTTTGGTAATACCTTTAATTTGAATCATTAACATTTTCACACATGTGCAGGCCCCCACATTTAGAACATCAATGATTTTAAGGATATAGACTGAATAAACAAAAGAGCCTCCTCTTGTTTTTTTCTCTCTGATTACTGGTTGGCTGAGCTCCACTCTCAGGTCAAGCCCATGGAATGAGTCTGTCAGGTAGTCTGTTATGTTTCCTATTTCCTCCTCTGCCGTCATGTCACTTCCCTGGGCAAACAAACAACTCGCTGGTCCAACGCAACAGTAACTGTCAAGGTAACAGAGTCGGGCTTTGGTGTGTGTGGACGGGATCCAGAGCTTTCACAGCTGTGTAAAATATTATCCATCTGATGGGACTGAGGTGATCAGTGATCACTTTGAATATTGTGTCCTCTGGAGGAACTGAGGAGGCTGCCTGTCTGGTTGGTCTACAGTCTATTGTGTAGCCGGCGAGGGAGCGTCCAGTCACGTCATATATGCATGATGAACATTTGTGCTATATGACGCTGTTAACATTAACTATATGCCAAGAGGATGTGGCTGATTTGTTTTACGTGACTAAAGCATACCATGGAAACTAAGATGCTCCTCAAACACGCGTCCTGTACATGTTATAATGTGTTTGAATGGCCGCTTCTGTGCTCCAGCTGAATGCCGTGTGATCACGGATAATCTCTCCTCGAAATATTTATTTATTTTGCTACCAAATGGAGAAAAGTTATTGTTCCGAGTGATTTTGAGGGAATTTTCCTGTTAAGCTTTGCTTTTGCAGCAAACCCATTACAGCGCCGTCATCGCGGTAAATGCACTGAACTTTCCACCAAATTAAACTACTCTATGTGACGGATAAAGACGCATTTACATCAGCAAACACTAAATGTTGCCGGAGTGCATTTCCAGTTGGAGTGTGTTACAGCAGCATAATAACCTGTTTACAATTTGTACTTGGCCCTGAATCTGGCCAAAGGAGGAAAAAGAAGAGAAAACACACAGACACACACACACACACATCTCACAGCAAGGGATTATGGGTGCAGCTATTCTTCATCTCATTGTGGCTCAACAACAGGCAGAGTGTGGGGTGGCAGGCAGGCGTGTACGTCGCCGGACGAAGAATGGACCAGACTCGTCGAGGGACAGGTGCCATGTGGCAGAGGATGTGCGGGGACACAGATGGGGACCCCTGGAAAACTTGAGGGACTGAACGAGCAGCCAAGGGCTTCCCACCCGTACCTGTGCTGTGAATGCTGCAGCTGAACGGGATCCGGCACCTGTTCTAAGCAGATACAGACGACCAGCAAAAGCACAGAGGGAGGCCAGCACATGGCTGCCAACCCACGGAAGGAGAAGGCTAGATTTCCATTTACCCATAAGCACGGCCTGATTACCAAATCAGCACAGGCGCTAAAGCTTGTGCTCCACTGCAGAATGTACAAATAGGGATTGAAAAATCCCCCCCAACCCCCCACCACCACATGCATTTCAGAAAACTTTCATAAGCATTTTCTAATCACACATTAAATATTTAAAAGTAGAAAAAGCGCTGAAAAATCAAAAGGTATGAAAACCTGTGTGCACTACTACACATGTATTTAAAAAAAAAAAAAAGAGGATGCAAAATTGCAGAGCATGTCCCATTTTTACAGCGCGGCCTGCATTGGTGCCCCTCTAACGGTGCGGCTTGCACTGGTCTACAGTACATATGCTGCAGCGCTATCTGCCTTGTTTTTGACTGCTGCAGATTTTCCCTGGGGTGGTATAACTCTTCACCTCAATGTGGAGGAGGATGTTCCTATTGTGCTTCCTAATTGCAATGTGGTTGTTCCATTTAAGAGATAGAACTTATCTGCTCTGTGCGTGAACTCAGACCATGCATGGGAATAACTGGAGCAACACTTCCTATGCAGATCCATGTTTTAATTTAACAAGTTACAATATGCATTGCAAGCCTTAATTTTCTGACAGATATTTGTAATGGGGAGGTGTTCAATAAAGCAGGAACATGCAGGTAAATGGCTAAATTTGGGCACCCTAGAAATACCTTAAATATATTCTGATGATGCTGTATTCCCTTTAAAAAAAAGTTTTAAACTAAAATCTGAACAAATGAACACAGCTCCTTTAAAGTGAAAGGGCAGCATGCCTTTGAGCTTAAGTTATGCCCCATCTTTTCCATTTTAGTAGGCCCACATACTGCATTTGTAGCTCTGGCCGCGGTGTCCTGCGCTAACAGAGTTTACTCAGCGTGCATCCTGAAAAGCAGACGCAGTAATGATTTAGATGAGTGATGTTATAAGTTCGGCAGTGCGAGAGAGCCCCTTTTAACAGCTACTGGAGAAGGTAGACAAAGCAAACCACCGGGCTGTCTGATGACAGCTCGTGAGACCTGCTGACAGCCATTAAAGTTTGATGTTTCAGCAAATATCAATCAGAAAATGCAAGCAGTTGCATCATAGCAGTGGTTACAATGGATTCATTTCTGTTTAACTAGCAAGGCCAAACTTGTGAGTGGTTTATCATTCAGTGTGGGCTATTTCAGTTATGAATGTATGTACTGTAATAGCACAAAATACTGAAAATAATAGGCAAAATAATGTTTAAGGACACTAGAACAATCTTTGTTCTAGTGTTTCAAATCTTTAGAATTAATGAAGAAATTTGTGCACCATATCTCAAGTTCTAGCGAGCACCTTTAGCATTCGGGAGAACAAATATGCATCACATGCAAAATGCCACAGTGCATCACTGGAGCCAGGAAGAAATAAAAGAGATGATTTATTTTCACAACTGTGGATTTTAGTTATTCGTTTTCAAATCTGATGTCAGTTCCATCTATAATATTCATTAATATCATCAAAATCCTAAAATGCTTCCAATCCACATTTCTAAAATCAGAATTAAAGTCTCCTGCATCCAGGGCCTGGAAATCTTTGTCTCGCATGGCTGATCAATGATGCAAGTTCCTGCACACAGGAACAACAAGCCTCATGTATTGCTGCTTATTCAGAGATGAAGTACGTCATTTATGACACACAGCATTTCCCTTCCCTTGATGTGCGCTGTTTACACTCAGAATTTCTGGGTAAGAATGCTTCTGACTGACCTTGGCAACGGGTAACTCTGGCATAATTTCCATCCTCACTCCCATTCCTCTGACTTTACGTTATGGGTTTAATATTCGGGATGTTGTTGATGTCTGAGTTTGAAGGAATCCCTTCCTGCTGGATGCTCGGCCCTGTTTCCTTAAAGACTCAACATCAAAAATGACACACATGGAAATGACTCACACAGTGGTCCCAAGAGTTCAGACACTTCAGCTAAAGTACCATGTTGACAGGTTCAAAACAGGATATGAGCTGGATAGGTCTATGTTTATTACAGATGGCAGAATACTTAAAGAGCAGTGATAGCTGAAAGCCCTGATAAGCAAATTAAGCAGCTACAGTCACGTACCCACACAAAGGCTGGATTGTAAGTCGCAAACCATTAATGCTAATAGTCTTACAGTAACTTACAGTATGGTTCTTCCCCCGCCTCGCAGTGCAGGTTTCTTGGACACTTGAATTTCTTAACAACACAGAAAAGCAACAAATATTTGCAAATATTGATATAAAGTCCTCCCAGAATTACAGCTCTCTTTGCACACTGCGCACACATTAAGGCGCTTTTTACAGGAACTTAAAAATCAATAAATAAAACCTGACAGCTAGGTAATGCGGTTTTTGATGTTGCACATGTCAGTACCTTGTGTTAACTCCTCTGCCCAGCCAGTGCTATGTCATTGTATTATATCCCAGCAGTATTGGTAATAAATACAAAACTCAGTTCATACCTTTTCTATCAAATAAAAGCCTTCAGTTTGCTTTGACTTCTGCCATTCACAGCAAGGACAGAACACGGGAAAGTAAAAACGACCTACCTGCTGTTTACAGAGTCACATTCAGGGCTCCTTCTCTGGTGTAGTTTTCTAGGCGTCAGCATCTAGCGGACAAGTGAGGAATTGCAGGCTAAAGCCATTTCCTCATTATACCACTATGAAGAAGCGGCAACGCGTGTTTATATCTAACGTGTAGGCTACGTTCCGAGGCATGTTCAGGAGGCTCGGTTGGGTTTGGTAGGTTTGATTAGGTTATACAAGAAGGTTACATGTTATTTCAGAGTACACGTTAGTGTTCTGTAGCTGCATTCGCTCTAGGTTTCTAGGCAGGAGCGGTGAATTAGTAAATTTTCCATTTTTGTTAATATATAGTCCAGGTTTTGTAGTAATAATCTCTTATTTCTAATAGTAACAATAATCCTACGATGTTATATCATATGATTAATATACAATTTGACACCTTCGGAGCTCAGATGTCAGGATGGCCGAGCGGTCTAAGGCGCTGCGTTCAGGTCGCAGTCTCCCCTGGAGGCGTGGGTTCGAATCCCACTTCTGACAGCAATGTTTTCTTTTCCCAAGCTTTGTACCGCGCTTCGTTTTACAATAAAATACGTTTTGTAACAAACAAGAAATCATTCATTGATCAGCTGTGGCCCGAGAGAAGGATGCTGTGCACACATTTAAGCAAAGAGCAGCCTAAGTTTAGATTAGGAAAGACATGGGTATAATGTTTTCTGTGCATGGCTCGACATGACCCTGTTATTTATGCTTGTGTCTGGGTGCACATGCGCTAATACACCATATTTAACAGTGAATAATGAGCACACATTGTGCACAGTAAAAGTTTTCACACAACATTGGCACATATTTTCAATTAAATCCTGGATTTAAGAAATTGATAGAAGCTAATTTATAAAAATAAATTAAAGCAAAGACCCTTGTGAGGTAAAAACCCTACAATAATTACAATAAAGATGTTAAATGAAGACATTAAAGCCAATAAAGATGCAGTTCTTGCGCCCTTAAGTAAAAGTAGTTGATATTCAGTTTATCCTAAAAGGCTAAATGGCTTGACTAACAAATATAAAGCAACGAGACAGGGCCACAGCTTAGTTTAATCATACAGCAGAAGAAGCTGTTTGGGTACTTTTAGCTGTCACTAATAGGATTCGTGTCTAACCGGCTGACTGCTTAAAAATAGACTTTTTTTTTTTTCCCTTTTTGCTCAAAATAGAAATGTTCAGACATTTGTAGCACATGTATCACAACAGATGCACATGAACAAAGACACACACGTATGCAGCTTATGTAAATACAATACAGTACACAGTAAATCTTTCAAGCCGAAGCAAATGCATCATATCTGTTGAAGTGAAATACATTAAAATACACTGCAAATGACAAGTGTCCTCAGTGTGAGAGGAAAAGGTTAAAGGGTATAACTCCTTAAAGCCTGTCTGGACATGCTGTCATGAGATTGGCACAGGTTCCTCTTCACAGATTAAATCCCAGCGACATGATTCTGTAACTTGTGTAGCTTCTTTAAAATTGTATAAACTTAGTGCCTTATGATACAAGCAGAAAACTGCATTGTTTGCTGCTGCAGCGCTACATTGTGCATTGTTGAAAAGAAAAAATTTATATATTTTTTTTACAAAATTTATAACATTTTATTGCTTTACAGAAAAATATAGGTGTGTTTGTACCACTGGGCCTTGAGATAACAACAGAAACGTTGGCTTTTCTTATTATTCACACCTGGAGAGATCACACAGGCTTAACGTGCAAGTTCAGGTGAATTAAACATGTATTTAGGCAATGTTCCAGTGCTTTCTCAGGTTGAGGGTAGAGGTTGTTGGGCAGCTTTTATATTGTATTTTTTTTAAACGTAAGATAGTGTAGAAGTACTGAGTGAAAAAAAAAACATTTGTTTGTCTGAGAAACACCATTTTAAATGATACAGCACTTAAGTAGCTGGTATGTATTGCTGTATATACACTATATTGCCAAAGGTATTCACTCACCCATCCAAATGATTCAATTCAAGTGTTCCAATCACTTCCATGGCCACAGGTGTATAAAATCAAGCACCTGGGCATGCATAAAAGGAACTCTTAAAGCTTCAGCATTTTGGACAATTTCATGCACGCAACTCTGTGGGAACAGTTTGGGAATGGCCACTTCCCAGTCTAAACATGACTGCGCACCAGTGCATGAAGACATGGATGAGCTATTTTGGTCTGGAAGAAATAGACTGGCCTGCACAGAGTCCTGACCTTAACCTGACAGAACACCTTTGAGATGAATTAGAGTGGAGCCTGTGAGCCACACCTTCTCATCCAACATCAGTGTCCAACCACACAAATGGGCTTCTGGAAGAATGCCCAAAAAAATTCCCATAAACACAGTAAACATTGTGGAAAGCTTTCCAAGAAGAGCTGAAGCTGTTATGGCCGCAAAGGGTGGACCAACATCATATTAAACCCTATGGATTAAGAATGGGAGTTCCTATGTGTGTGAAGGCAGATGACCGAACACCTTTTTCAATATAGTGCATGCTCTTTAGATGATTTGCTTTTTCATTATTAAGGCAGCGGAATCTGTGAAGCCAAAATTAATCAGTTTTTTTTTATGTGTAACCACTTGTGTATCTTTTCAGTGAGAGTGTTTATCCCATTTTATAGTCAACCTTTAATTTAATCGTCTAAGGCTTACCCTTTAACTGGAGCCATTTATCGCTGCTTCACATTCCTCTGCGGATGCTTCATTAAGACTGTGACTTAATATAGCAGGAGTCCTGCTGCACAGCAGGTTGCACGCTAATTAGCCCTGACATTTTAACGGCAGCCAGGAGAAGGGGGGGGGGGAGTGCTAAGCCTGTGCATCACTGCACACGTGCAAGCTTGAAGGATGATGAGCTTTGGGGAGTCCTGCTGGGAGTATGATCCAAACGGCGTCCGCATGCAGTGGAGACTGCAGACTAAATGCTAGTCATGTTAAAGTCCATTTACTGTAGATTAAAAGTTATTGGAAACATCTGACAGGCTGGTGGACAATACAGCTGGTTATTAATTTGGCACATCCCAAAATCAAGGGGTGGTGCCTCTCTCGAAGAGGAAAGCCCATGGTCAAAATATTGGCCTCAGTGCATCTTCTGACTCACACCTTCACCTCAGGACTCAGTGGGGGTCTTTCTGGGTCTTTTCTCCCGTGATGAGCTCATGTTTACCTCTTGTTAAGACTGAAGACAGATGGTGTAAATGGTCACCCCGTGGATGTGCGTGTAGTCTTTATGCTTGCTCATGTGACTAAGCACTTCTTGAAAGTCCCCACATCATAACGGCAGGGAGGGGGTGGTATGCCGTCTGTGAGCCTCTGATAAGGAGAACCCCTCACGGATCCCGTGGTGGTTTCCGTGTCCTTGGAAAGATTGATCTGACCCAGAGGGATATTTGGACTATAAAAGCAGTTTTTAAATGAGCTTCAAACAATGTGAAGCACATGCAACAAATGCAGGTGAAACATATGCTGAAATGTTTTACATGCTCTACCACAGCAATCTGTCACAGGAGACTGTGCCAGCCTGCCAGCTCGGGGTGAAGAAGGCTAATTAGAAGGGTGGTGCCTCAGAAAAAAAAAGGGTAATTTAAATGCTGCCATTTATAATGACACAAGGCAGTTCTTTCTGCAGGCCATCATGTCTTAATTGCTGTGTAGGATGGCTACATAGCATGACACAACAAGATTGTGCAAGATTGAATCTGAACAAACCACAGTTTATGTTTTGTAGTTTTATATCTGTTTTTGAATAAGAGCATGGTTTCAGTTCGTCTCCCTTTTGACAATGACTGAATGCAGACCCATGCCAAAGTTGGTTCTGACTGTGATGGGCTCAGAGATGAGGTTTTTCTGCCTCCACTGCCACTATGACAAATGAAAAAAAGAACCTGAGACGCAACAAGTGCAGGTAATGTTTCTGAGTGGTGAAAGTTATCTGGGAATTACAGAAGCAATAAGAAGAAAGGAAGCTGAAAAATAAATGAGAAAGAATATTCTCATCTTAGTGAAGTCAAATCATCTTTTTTTTACATATAAAGTTCTGTTGTTATTACTTTCAAATCACAAGTCAAAGTTGAATATAATAAATTTTCATATTTCTCTACACTGCCATGTTCTGCTTAGGTACATAAAGATCACTGAGTGAATGAAAAAAAAAAAAGGACAAATAAGGAATCACGCTCAGCCACTGAATTTGAGCCTTCATTTACTTTTCGAGTGTTTAACACCTTTTATGCAGTGGTGAAGTCCAAGTCATGTGTCCAAAGCCTCAGCAGATTTCAGTCCAATCTCAGAGTGATTAGCAAGGCTTTTCAGTCTATCCTTAGCGTCCCATGTATCTGATTAGCAGGTAGGCCTGCTTCCCGGGGGAGGACTGTTCAGTGGTTTCTCTTCTCTTTCCTTGCAATAGCCATGCTGCTTCTCTGGGAGTTTACATCTCACATTCTGTAGTTTTGGGAGTTGTTATGTCTGGATTATAACTGTGGATCATGTAAGTATACTTCCTCTGACTATGCTTTTGACTGGAGGTACTGCACATTTTGACTGGACTGCTGCATTGCTGGTAAATTAATATAATTGCTACAGCGCAAATGCAACGACTGAAACTATGAAGTGCAGTTTAACTTGCAGAAGATCAAATTAGGTATTTAAAACACACTGGGTAGTTGGTTTTTTTTTGTTGTTTTTTTCATTATGCAGTACTTGTTAAACTGGTTGGGTGCATCTGCATAAATGAACTCTTCTGGGAGCCAGGGGTGTTAGTGATCCAATGCCACATATATTTTTTTTATTTGGTGACTAAAGAAAGTAATTTTGTATTTCTTTAACAGGTAAATAACTGGCACGTAATTTATTTAGACAGCAGCCAATCTGCAGAATGATGACCTCAGTCATTTTTAAATAAGTAAATTAAGTGCATTAAAGTCTGACACTACAACATTACAATTCTTATCCCCTTAATATCTTTTATTATTTGCTGTATTCACACTGCTAGATGTGACACCTGTTATATTGGACATGAAACATATGGACAATGTCAGCATTTAGTGTCTATAAACCTTTTCTGCCTGTGTTTTATCTACGATAATCAAAAGCTTTAAGAAGACATACAGTAAGTGGGTATGAGTTAAACTTAAAAAAAGACTGGCAACATGACGTGTGGGAATGTTTGTAACAAAAGCTGACTTTTTTTTGTTCATTTGCAGGAAACACTGTTTGACTAGCCAGTGTACAAAATTGCTAATACTAGAACAAGAGAAACAGCCAACCCTGTTCTTTATAGGTGCCAGTCAAGCTTAGCCCATTTTACCTTTTTTTTTAATGCATTTCACAGTGGGCTTGCATCCCTTTCCATCTGGCAACAATGGTTTGCCTTTACTTCCAAGTATTGTCACTGTAAGAATGCATTGTGTCTATTGCAGATATCTCTGCTTTTTATAGGTAATCCCTGAATTTTAATTGCAGGAGAAGCTGGCTGAGAGTGTGTTTTTGTCAGTGACAGGCACACTGAGGTAATGTCCACTTCCACTGTGAACAGAGACATAAGCTTGTTATTTAAAGTCACTTAAGGATTTATTTGAGGGTGTATCCTCGTTATCCCTGTCTTCATGTGATCTTTGATCTTCACAGCAATCAGTACATATGGCACATGCATGTTTAAAATGTTGTAATGCTGCAGTGTACGTGATTTTAATGGCTGTGAATCTCTTAACTAATCCATTTATACCCAGAATAAGTTTGCCTGTGTTTTTTCAATCATTTAAGTGGACATCTCATCTAAAAATAGTCTTTTTCAGTCTTCATTTATTACTTTTTTACTACAGTGTAAGGGAACGCTAAAACAGATACAAAATTACAGCTGGAGGTTGACTGTCTTCATGAAGGTTAAATTAACTTCAAATTCATTGAACTCACCAATTCAGCCCCTGGGGGGCAATTACCAGTTTTTTAGAGGCATCCGGTGTAGTCAGGACATCCGGATAGGGGATGATGGACATCCAGTCCAGGACTTCCTAATTTGTCCGCTGGGCATTGTTTACGAATGCAGGTAAATTTTAAGAAGCAATTTGAATTTAAAATCATCACCATACGACAGCCAGCGGATTTGACTTGGACTCAACACATGCAGTCCTTGTTTTGTTCTCCACACCAGCTGTTTAACTGCTTAAATATAATTTGCTCTGAAAAAGCTTGTCTCTCTTTCCTTCCAGCACATAAACTTCAGCACTTGTAGTTGTAATTTTGAAAAATAAGTTGATTGTAATAACTGATGTTGCACTTTATGCTTTTTTTTTTCTAGTTTATGCTGAATGGAAGCCATGGAGATGTACAGTGGGACACCTCTTCCTAGGAAGCTCCGGAGAAACATGGCAACCTTTCCATACCATTTTCCCAAGCTCACCCACACCCTTCTTCTGCTCATCTGAGCTCATTCGTCCTCCAGTCAGAACCACTTATCAACGTCACCACAGCGCAAAATGTCGTCCCACAAACACCACTTCCACTGCTTTGATGCTGTTGGGGGCGACGGCTCCCACAGGACTTCTCTTCCTTTCAAGCATCACAGCACTCGGCTACCCAGGATCCCCCAACATGGCATGGTGACCCACCACGAACCCGCAGCCGAATGCTATCTCTGCTCTGAATGTAGACATGCCCATGCCCTAGAAGCAGTGGAGACTCAGTTGTCACCTTTCTATCACACTCACCCACCATGTCACCACCACCATCATCCACACCACTATGTTCTCAGGGGGCCGAGCAGGCCTGAAGATACACCCTTGGGCCATGAACGCCCCATTCATCATCAGCGATATAATAAGAAGGTGGTGCTGGTGAAGAACAGCGACCCCTCGTTCAGAAAGACCATCATCTTGCACCGCAGGGGTCTACGCAGTTTTGGGCTTTTCTTAGAGGAGGTTTCCGAGCTCATGCAGTACCACGTCAGGAAGCTGTACACTGTGGGTGGGCACAAGGTGAGGTCATAAACATCTGGAGTTAGAATATCATATATAGGATGATATTATAGGATGTAATTTACTTTAATCCTGTTTAGGCCTACTTTGAAACAGAATGCCTAAATGCCAAATGAATTTAAATAAAACCACCTTGATCATATGGCAGCCTAATAGCTTTAACATTTGAAAAAGCAAACTAACTAGCCCAGGTTCAATAAAAAAAAGTTCCAAAAACAAAAGAACGGCAGGAAATCCTTCATACCAGTAAGCCAACAGTACTGGCAGTAAAAGAAAACAAATCTGTCCGCACACTGTTAAACTCTCTATTTTCCTCCATGACTTTTCTTTTTTAGGATGTAGAACTTCAAAATTAGCCATGTATGTGTATACATCCATGCTAGCCACTGCTACAGAGGTTCAGCAATATTATGAGGAATGGAAGACATTTGCACACTAATGCATATTTTACTTGGAGTTCAATTGGTCTGTGAGCCTCTTTATCAGTACAGTAATTTCATCCAGAGACACAAGGGCAACTGCTATAAAAAAAATAAGGTCAATTTGCACAAAAAGCACTTTCATCAAAAATTATAATTAATCAACTTTGCAAATAGTTATAATCCAAGCCAGGTGTGATAAAATACTATGAGGGTGTGAGGGAATGAAATGGGGATATTCCCTCACACATACATTCAGATTGTGGAGATTGCTCCAAAACCCATTAATCTTGATCATATCAGTGCTATTTTTGAGAGAGGAGAAACAGGTCAACGTTGAAACTTCCCTACTTTGATACCAGAGGTGTCTCAGAAACGTGTCTTCCACAGCGGCAATAAATTATCTTCGCCTGGGCTTCGTGTGACCACAGATGAAGCCATTCATCTGCCTTTAACAGCAGTGGCTTTAAAATTCAGAACTGCACTGTCATCAAAACCAGCTGCACATGAGCGAAACAAAATCAACAAAACACTCGATACTTCAGAGCTACGTGCTTTCACAGCATTTTATAGGTGTCAGCGGAGAACGTAAGCAGCAGCATTTAATGTTAAAATATGACTGGAATAAAAAAAAAATAAGAGAAACAGCAGCATTACATAATTTGTTTTAATCAAGCTTCCTCCTACTAGAAGGTTAGTACACACTCTGCCCCAGATTAATATTCATTTATTCAGGTTAATCATCTGTGACACAGCAGTGTTCCTAATGAACATAATTACCTAGCATGATGTGTAATTTTATAGTCAGTCAGGTATCCTAAAGCAAACAAAATCTTTGCGACTGAGGTGTATTAATATGTATAAATTCCCAGGCCATTTCGTCAAACTCTTTTGCGCACTCAGCAAGATGGCGATACTGCTGAGCCACGCTTGTGCTGTTCACAGCGGCAGCTCATCACCGCAAGTCTGCACTGTCATTTCACAGAGATCATCTGGGATTAGGACAGATGCCTTGTCTTGACTCACTGCATGATTCACACATCTTCTTTGACAGGGATTTGAAACCCTGACGCTGTGCTCAGGAGGTGGCAATGTCCTGACACAATGAAGATACACTGATTGTAATGAAAAAACAAACAAACACTTTCTTTGCTCTGTGAGAAGCTGTGTCCGCCCTGCAGCGTATAGTTTGTTATTTTATAGTGTGCTGGATCAAAACAAGAAAATCAGTTCACTGTTTCACTTTGAGGGCAGTTAAAATTCTTACTTTTGCTGATTATTTCTGATTAATTATTAATTATTTAGTGATTGGATAAGCAGAAGAAGATGGATGGATGTTTATTTTTGATCATTTTTGCTTGTGTATTTTTAAAAGTTAAGGGCAGGTTTGACTTATGTTGTTTCAGATCGACAGTGTTCAGAGTCTCCTGCAGTGCCCCAGCGTACTCGTCTGTATGGGGCGGGAACCTTCTCACCCATCGATTGTGGAAAACCTTCGGAAAGCATCGGATGACAAACTTCCAAAGCTGAGTGTGAGGTCGCGCTCCAGTGGCTGCGATGATGGACACGACAGTAGGAAAAACTGTTAATGTGTTAATTAAATTCTTAGTAGTGAGTGGAAAGTTACAGCTGTGCATGCTTGTCTAGGTTCTGCATTAAATGATTATCATGTACATCATTCCGAAAAGTCCTAATTTGAAATATTTGTCTTTTTTTTTAATGGCTGGATGGAAAATCAAGGACTTCCTGACAAGAAAAGCGTCATCCATCCAAGCCTGGAATCTAGGAACAAAACTGCCAGGCAGTCAGTGTCATCTGACAAGTCAGAACCAGATGGAATTGACTCTCCAGATAATGTCATCTCTCGCCCACCCACTAGTGATGGGGTGAGGGAAGATGACATAGAGAAACGTGTTCGTGTTAATAAAGATGGCAGCTTGTCTATGGAGATGAATGTGCGCTTTAGACTGCAAAATGATGAAACACTACATTGGTCCACAGAAGTGAGAAAGGCCACAGGCAGGACCTGTGAGTACCTCCAAGGAACCAATAACCCATATTTTGCAAATTATCTTGAGTCTGAAAAATTCTCTGCTATTCAACCAGATGAGCATTTCATCAGTCAGCAGCATCAGAGACACGGAGAAGAACCTCACTGTCCTCACTGTTGCAGTCACTGCCAGGATTATGAATTCTGGAAAAATGCACCAGGAACACATGGGGCAAGTCAGTGCATTCAAACATCCAGCTCAAGTGCATCTTCACACACAGTGGTCTCTAGAAAGACAGTAGTGTCTAGATCAAGTGATGAGCTTACTGAAGTAATGGAGAGAGAGACTTGTGTAAAGCAGACTGTCGAGGCAGCTGAGACTGTGGAGTACTGCACCATCAGGAGTGAGACGTGCTCACCAAGGTGCAGCGTGCACTCGTCCACTTTAGACGACAGCAAAGCTCTTTGTGTGTATAACTGCCGAAATGAGAACCCGGAACTAGCAGAACAAACAAGATTTGCTAGGGAGGAGAACAAAAATGATGAGGATGCTGACAATCCACCAAGTGCTCAGAACAGCAAACCTGAAATGGTAGAGAGCACTGAAGGAGTTTTGAATACTGTGTCACCTATGCAAAATCCACCCGAGAGTCCTCAAGATACAGCCTCCAATGCTTCAGGACAATCTAGCACCTCAAAAAAATCAAAACCCTCACACATTTGTCATTGTGGTGTGTCTGAGGAAAATACAAAAGAACAAATCAACACTCAAGCTGAAGAAGAAAGTGAGATGGAAAGAGACTGTTCAAGTGCCATGTCTTTAAAATCAAATGCCTCTTGCAGATCAAATTCGTCTGGCAAAATACAGGACACGGAGACAAAGGATGAAGAAGAGAAAAGGTCTAAAAGTGCCACGTCAGTTCATTCAAATGCCTCAACAAAGTCCAAATCGAATGGTTTGGATGCTACAGCTGGAGGGTCGCAATCATGTGACGACAAAGAAATGCAAGATAGACCACTGAGCAGCATGTCTGTTAAATCATCTAAATCCTCTAAATCTGTGAAGTCAGAAGCAGCACCTGAAGAGCATAAATCAGAGGAAGATGCCGAAGAAGAAAAAGCTGAAAAAGAAACAGAAGAGGAAAGTCAGCAGAGGGCCAGTGTCACGTCAGATGCATCAGATACCTCTATAGAGTCATGTGAGGAATCTGGAGAGGAAAGATTTCAAAACTCAGCTGAGAATGAAACTGAACTAAGAACACAAAGCGCAATGTCTGGGAAGTCAGACACTTCAGCAAAGTCTAAAAAATCAGGACCTTCGGATGATCTGCCAAGAGAAAACACAGAGGAAACATCAGAAGTCAATTCGCATTCTCCCCGTGATATGTCACCCAAATCAGAAAGTTCAATGCTGTCTGATTTTCAAACCGAAAATAAAGAAGATGAAAGAACACCAAGTGTAATGTCGGCTAAGTCTGTAAAATCAAACAAATCTGCAGCATCTAGAAAGTCAAAAGCCATAGAAGAAACAAGGGAGGCAACAAGTGCCATGTCAACTAACTCTAATTCATCCAAAAAGTCTAAAGGATGCGAGAGGTCTGATCCCCATGCTACTGAATGTGTTGACACTTCAGATGACATAAATACTCAAGAGCAAAGTGGAGAGAGACCACAAAGCATAACATCAGTCAAATCAGCAAAGTCTGTTAAGTCCAGTATTTCTGCAAAATCTAGCAAATCAGAACATGCAGAGGATCAAGAGGAGAGGGGACCTAGTTCACTGTCAGTAAAATCAGCACGGTCAAATGTGTCGGCCAAATCAGCAGGGACAAAAACTTCAGCCAAATCTAATATTTCAATGCCCACTGATGTTGAAGCTGAAGAAAAGGATGCAGATGGAGAAAGACCTCCAAGCAGTATATCAACCGCATCTGCTAAATCATTAAAATCGAATGCTTCCGCTTCAACCATGAAGTCTGCAGTTCTACCTGAAACCCATGATGATGCTTCTGAAGAAACTAATATTGAAGGGGAGGCTGAAGGACGATCAGTGAGCTCATTGTCAGTTGAGTCAGATATTTCTGCAAAATCAAATAACTCAAAATCTTCTGTTTGTGTTCCCGCTGAAGAAGGCACTGAGACACTTGAAGAAGCAAACAGTGAAGAGGAGACTGAACAAAGACCACCAAGCAGCTTATCGGCTAAATCGTTTCAGTCACATGTTTCTGAAATATCTGCAGAAAGAGTACCAAGTGCATTGTCAGCCAAATCAGCAAAGTCTCATGCTTCGAAAACATCTAACAAAACAAATATTTCTGAAATTTGTTCTTGCCAAGATACTGATATTTCCAATGAACAATACAATGAAGAGGAAGCTCAAGAGAGAGCACAGAGTGAAATATCAGACAGATCTGCAAAGTCAACTACTTCTGCAAAATCTCCCAAGTCAAAAAATCATCCTGCAGAGGAAAATACATCTGATTATATGGAACCCACAGAAAGAGCTCCAAGCAATTTGTCAGTCAGATCAGGAAAATCAGCAACGTCGAATGTTTCTGCAACATCTAAAAGATCAAAAGCTTCTGAAGTTTGCTCGGAAGCCTGTGCTGACCATCCCGAGGAAAGAATTGTTGAAGGTGAAAGTGAAGTGAGAACAGAGAGTGCTATGTCTTCCAGGTCAGCTAAGTCAGATGTTTCTGCAAGATCTAATAGGTCAAAGCAATCTGCTGATGCTCCAGCTGGAGAAGACCCAGAGAGCTCTGATGACAAAAATGCCAACGAGCACACAAAACAAAGAGCACAAAGCAGCTTATCAGCCAGATCAGTTCAGTCGCATATTTCTGAGAGATCTAAAAAGTCTGCAGATAGATCACCCAGCGCTTTGTCAGCTAAATCAGCAAAGTCGCATCGTTCAAACAAATCTGTCAAATCAAATATTACTGAAGTTATCTCTGGTAATACTGATGAAATCAATGGTGAAGATGAAAGTCAAGAAAGGTCACAAAGTGCAATGTCAGACAAAACTGAAAAGTCATCAGTTACTACAAAATCTAGTAGATCAACTAGACTGGAAGAAAATACAGTTGAGGAACCCACAGAGAGCGCTCCAAGCAATCTGTCAGTCAGATCAGAAAAATCAGCAAAGTCAAATGTTTCTGCAACATCCAAAAGATCAAATGTTTCTGAAGCTCTCTTGGATGAAAATGTTGACAATTGTCAGGAAAGAATTGTCGAAGGGGAGAGTGAAGAGGGGACAATGAGATCAGCATCTGCCCAGTCAGTTAAGTCCGATATTTCTGCAAGATCAAACAGGTCAAAACAATCTGCTGATGCTCCATCTAAACAAAACTCGGAGTGCTCTGATGAAGAGCAAACCGAAGAAAGAGCACAAAGCAGCTTATCAGCCAAATCAGTTCAGTCACATGTTTCTGAGAGATCCAAAAAGTCTGCTTTGTCAGTTAAATCAGCAAAGTCTGGTGCTTCAAACAAATCTGCCAAATCAAATGTTTCTGAAATTAAGTCTGGCAGTACTGACGAAATAGACGGTGAAGATGAAACTCAAGAGCGGTCACAGAGTGCTGTGTCACTCAAAACTGAAAAGTCATCAGTTTCTGCAAAATCTAGTAGATCAGCAAGACTGGAAGAAAAGACAGTTGATCATGAGGAACCCACAGAGAGAGCTCCAAGCAATATGTCAGTCGGATCAGAAAGATCAGCAAAGTCAAACGTTTCTGCAACGTCTGAAAGATCAAATGTTTCTGAAGCCCTTTTGATAGACAATCCTGAGGAAAGAACTGTTAATAGTGAGATTGAAGAGAGGGCAACTAGCTCACTGTCTACCCAGTCAAATATTTCAGCAGTATCCAAGAAATCAAAACAATCTGCTGATGTTCCAGTTAAAGAGAGTGCAACGACCCCTGAAGAAGAAAATAACAAAGAGCAAAGTAAAGAAAGAGCACAAAGCAGCTTATCAACCAAATCAGTTCAGTCGCATGTTTCTGGGAGATCTAAAAAGTCTGCAGGAAGATCACCCAGTGCTTTGTCAGCTAAATCAGCAAAGTCACACGCATCTACAAAATCAGTCAAATCAACTGTTTCTAAAGGTCAGTCTGGCACAGCTGTTCACATTCCTGATGTAGGAGATGGAAAAGATGAAACTCAAGAAAGAGCACAGAGCGCAATGTCTGCAAAAACTGGAAAGTCTACTATTTCTGAAAAATCCTCAGTGTCAAAAGCTGAAAACCATACTTGTGATCAGGAGGACCATGAAGATCGATCTCCAAGCAACATGTCTGTCAGCTCAGCGAGATCAGCAAAGTCAAATGCTTCAACAGTTTCAAAGAAATCTAAATCTTCTGTCACTCAATGTGATCTCACGGCCGAAAAGGCACATGAAGAGGAGCACAATGAAAGCAGAGCAGAAAGTTCAATGTCGGTCCATTCAGTCGAGTCAAGTATTTCCGAAAGATCAAAATGTTTAGCAGAGGCTCCAGCTGAAGAGAGGGTCACCACACCTAAATCAAATGCATCTACGCTATCTATGAAATCTAAAGCTTCAAAAGCTCCTTCTGAGCATAAAACACCAGAGGGAGGCAATGAAACGAATGAAACTCAAAACAGAGCAGACAGTGCAATGTCAGCAAAGTCAAATATTTCTGCGAAATCCAAAAAGTCAAATGTATTGGCTGACCCAGCAGAAGAAGGAGTTTATGATTCGGATAACACTGAAAGGCCTACAAGCACTACATCAGTAAAATCAGCAAAATCCTCCAAGTCAAATGTTTCTGCGAAATCTAAGAAATCAAAAGCTACTGACGTCCCTTCTGAACACAGCACTGAAATTGCTGATGCGCAGACTGAAGGGAGAGCAAGCTCATTGTCAACATGCACAATCAAGTCAAATATTTCTTCAAAATCCAAAAGGTCAAAATGTTCTGATGTTTCAAATGTGCCGACCTGTGAGAACTCCAATGAAGAGAATGACAAACAGCAAACTGAAGAAAGAACTCCAAGTGTCATGTCAGTCAAATCCAATGTTTCTCATATTTCTGAAAGATCTAATAAGACTCATGCCTCTGATATAGCTGAAGATGCTGCTGCACATGAGAAAACAGCAGAGCGAGCTAACAGTGCTTTGTCAGCTAAATCAGTTCAATCGAATCCTTCTGAAGTTTGTTCTGAGAAAACTGACGATATTGCTGATGGAAGGAATGATGAAGAGGAAACCCATGATCGACCACAGAGTGCAAGGTCGACCAAATCGATGCAGTCATCCAAATCAGTTAAGTCAACTAAGTCAAAAGCCACGGATGTGCCAGCTGAAGAAGAAACTGAGGAGAGGCCACCAAGCAGCATGTCGGGCAAATTAAACAAATCAAATATTTCGGTATCATCAAGGAGCTCAGCAACATGTGAAATACCTTCAGAAGACAACAATGCCAATGATGTGGACACTGAACAAAGATCTCCAAGTTCCTTGTCAGCAAAATCAGCTCAATCTGCCAAATTAACACAATCAAACATTTCTGCAAAATCTGGTAGGTCTAAACCCTCTGCAGGTACGGATAATCATGAAGAGAATGTGGAGCAAGCAACAATTGGTGCATCCGTGATGTCTACAGAAAATGCTTCCAGTGTCACTGATGAAAACACTGAGGAAGACACTGAGAACAGAGCACTGAGCTCAGTGTCTGCCAAATCAAACACAACATCAGTATCTACAAAATCAAAAGCTTCTCAAAGATCAAGGAAAGCAAAAGCATTGGAGCAAATAGATGATAAGGCAGATCAGGCACAGATGAGTCCAAGTGTTTTATCAGTGAAGTCAAACACTTCTGCAAGGACCAAAAAATCTAACAGATCTGTAACAACCCATGATGAAAGGGTTGGACTGGATGAAGAAGCACGCAGTGCCATGTCAACCAAATCAGCGAAATCGGTTAGTTCAACAAAATCAAATCAATTACAAGCTCCTGAAATTCCTACTACAAACAGTTCTGACCATCCTAATGAAGAGGTCACTGAAGTGATATCTGAGAAAGCACCAAGTGCCACTTCAGCAAGTTCAAACAAGTCACTAAAATCCAAAAAATCTGATGTTCCTGTTGTGACCATTGAGGAAAATCAAAACAGAGCACCCACAGGTATATCATCAAAGTCCAGGGTTTCAGCTTCTTCAAAAAAGTCAAAAAAATCAGAGATTAGTGGAAAGAAAAGTGCCACAGCCACTGATTTTTCTTCTGAGAAGACCAGTGTTTCTCCATTAAATACAGAAGCAGTGAATTTGAGAGAGAAGAGCCCATCTACTTTGTATGAGAGCAGTAGTTACTTGACAAAGAAGTCAAGCAAACAGGACAAAGAAAATCCAACTGCAGGGGTTATTGCCAAACCAAAGTCCGGTACCCATTCATCAGTGTCAGAAAGTCAGAGAGCAAAGCAGCCGAAAGAAAATAAACACCACATCATATCTCACACAAACTCAAATGACAGTGACTTGTCACAAACTCTGTCCAGTTCAGATATTATCAAGGAGATGTGTGAGTCTCCAGTCCACGGTGAATCAAAATGTAATGTTCCTAAAAGGATAAACCGTGACCAGGACACTAAAGAAAGTGGGGGAAGTGCCACGGACAAGAAAACTGACAGAAGCAGTAATTATAAAAACAAGAGCACAGAAGCTGATGACTTTGACCTTGTCCCATCAAGCCTACCCAACACATCCCCTACTGAGGTTGTAAATGAATGGCTGAAAACGTTGCCAGCAGAGGGTGAAATAGATCACATGGAGGAATTTGATGAAAACTGCGATGGACAAAAAACTGTTCCCACCACAGAGGAAATTAACACAATGGATACAGAAAACAATGCAGCTGAGAATTCAAAAGGCACAAAAGAAGGAGAGGTGAAGAGTAGTGTTTCTAATAACGACCACCAAACAAGTAGAGAGGCTCAACAGGAAGATAATGCTTGTAGTGAGACAGATGATGCCTCAAAAATATTTGACTCTTCCATACAAGTGATGAAAGTACTTTTAAATCCAAAGCTAGACAGATGCAACAGTCTACCAGAAATTTCTCCAGTGTATGGACGTAAGCTGAGCACTTCAGCTAGAGGGTTTTTGGATTGCCTTGTGAAGCTGCAGCTAATAGACGGTGATCCAAAAAATGCCCATGAAAAGGATGAAAGGTACCGAGAGCTGATGGGTATTCTTCAGTCTCTTTGGCTTTGTGATCCTTCTGAAAATGAAAACATGTTAAAGACGAATAATCACCATTCTGCAGATGATGATTTCAATCGTACGTCATCCTCTGGTGTGGATGTCAACAGTGGTTCCACAGGTTCTGGGAACAGCAGTGATGGTGTAAAGAGTGGGAATGATGCAAATCATGGGGCGTCTCAACCTCACACCACGGTTGATGTGTTTATGAAGGTACAACAGGTCTATGAAGTTGAAACAGAAGATGATGTTCAAGGTCTACCAGCGAGCAATGCAGAAGGAATGAATGAAGATGACGAACAGGAAGCTTATCAAGCAAGCAATGATATTCCAAGAGAACAATCTGAAACACCACATTCTTCAAACTCTTCAAAGAAGAGTTCGGGAGAGTTCAGCAATGGCCAAAAACTTCCAGAAGCTGAAACAGGTTCTTCAGAGAACAGCAATTCTGACAGTCCTCTCTTCATAGAAAGAGAACAGTTAGCCAAAATGATTTCGCAAGATGATCCAGTTTGGGTCTTAACCTTATTAAATAAAATCGAAAAACAGTTCATGACACATTACATCAAAGCAATGAATGAGTTCAAAGCTCGATGGAACTTGGGCGATAACGAGCAGCTCAACAGTATGATAAGTGAACTTAAAGCCGAGGTCCACAAAAGAATCCAAGCAAGTATTGACAGGGAACTGTGGAAAATTCAAGCTCAAAAAGGTGAACCGAGACCTCCAAAAGAGGCAAAATCCCATGCTTCTACAACACAAGCAGAGGAGAGAAGGCGGAAACTGAAGGTCAAGCTCAAACAATCAGATGATTCGCACGCGGAAAAAAGTGATGATTCAGCAACAGGGACATCTTACAGTGACCAGCGCAGTGAAAATGATGACGAATGCTGTCAGTGCGAAACGTGCATTAAGAAAAAAAGGACGTCTGAGTCACCTCTTCTGGAAGATTTGACAACAACTGCACCTGTTGTCACAGCAATCAAGTGTACATCTTACCCTCGAAATGTTCATGAAACACAAGCAGCAGAAAGCCTTGTAGAGAAAGTGATAGTTAAAGCTTTAAGACAAGTGGAAGGAGATGGAGTACATCAGGACACTGAAGATGATATACATCAAGATGCAGTTCAGGAAGATATTTCTGAAGAGAATGAAGCAGAAGAAGACATCATCAAAGAACTGCCTGAAAAAGCTAATGCTAATGAAAAAGATGCTAGTGACGAAGCTGTTGATGAAGCTATCGGGTCAAATGATGAACTTCCAAAACAAATGAATGTCGTAAAACATATTATGATTACAAGTGAAGATGATCCTAAAGATGAAGCAGATGCGACTTCAACAGAAGAGAAAATTCTGGCATCTGCTAGAAAGCCTGAAACCGAGGAAGAAGCAGCAAAGAAGGAATGGTTAACAGTAAAAAACACACTGCTGCCATCGATGCAGATGATCATGCAATTAAGAATTCGGAAAGAGCAGCCAATGAATGATCATGGAAGTGATGCCACAGCTGAGGAATCATTAAATGCACCAATAGAAGAAGATGAAAGTGAAGACACTGAAGCTTCAAGTGAAGATAAAGAAGAGGTCAACAAGAGCATATGTGTGACTGTGCTGAGCGAAATGCAGAAAAAAGCAGAGAATGATGACATAGCTATAGTTGACGAATTTTTAAAAGAAGAAGCAGAAAATGAGGGTAAAATTCTTGCAGAAAAAGAGATTGCTGTTTTGAGTGAAGATGAGTCAGACGAGGAGTCTGCTGAAGAAGATACTACAGAAGATGAAAAGGCAGCAGTCGAGACCACCACAGAAGCTGCAAGTGAACATGAATCAGAGAAAGATGAGGTACTGGAAGAAAGAATAGTCACCGATGAAGAGAAGATTTCTGCCATCAGTGAGGAGGAGTCTGCAGATGAAAGTGACCACACAGCTACAGCTGATGAATCGGCAAGAGAAGAACCAGGTGACCTGGCAACAACTGAAGATGAGACAGCTGTAGAAAAAGAGACTGCTCTCACAGGAAAAGATGACTCAAAGGATGAAAATGCTGAAGATGAAATTGCAAACAAAGAGACTGTTACTGATCATGAATCTGACAGTGAGGAAGCTGTAGAAGCTCTGAAGACTGATGATGGAGAAGAGATTGGTGCTACCAGTGCAGATGACTCTGCAGAAGATTTAGATGCCACTACAAATGAAGATGAAGAGGACAATGATACCACAAGTAATGATCTGTCAAATGAACCATCTGAAATAGCAACCACTGAAGATGAGCTGCTTGTAGAAAGAGAGACTGCTGCTACTAGTGAGCATGAACTTACGGAAGGCACTTATGAAGCATCCACAGCTGAAGATGAAAACGTAGCTGTAGAGGGCAGCATGGTGGCCACAAGTGAACATGTGTCTGAGACAGATGAGGCTTTAGATAAAGAAATAGTTACTGATGAAGAGAAGATTCCTGCCATCAGTGCAGAGGAATCTGACAGTGAACACAATGACACAGACAACTCGTCAGAAGAACCAGATGAAGTAGCATCAACTGAAGACAAGCCAGCTGTAGATAAAGAGATTTCTTCAGCGGGAAAAGGTGGATGTAAGGATGAAACTGCAGCAGAAGAGTCTGAAAATGAGGAAGCTATGGAAGCAGAGAAGGCTGATGATGGAGAAGAGACTGGTGCTGTCACTGAGGACGATTCGGAAGAAGATTTAGATGGCACCGTGAATGAAGATGAGACAACAGAGGAGGGTGATGCCACAGAGCCAGCTGAAGAAACAACTAAAGAGCCAGTGACTGAAAAGGAGACAAGTGAGAATGAACTTGGCGGAGATGCTGCTGAAGATGACAACGTGGAAGAAACCTCAACGGCGGTCTCAAGTGATAATGAAGCTGAAGATAACAGTGCAGCAGAAGAAGCTGATGATGCAGCTACAACTGAACGTGAATCTGACATAGCCGGTGTGGAAGCCACCAGTGCAAACAACTCTGAATCCGAAGATGAGATTGCTGAAGCGGAAGAGACCGCTGTCACAAGTGAAGACGAGCTGGAGAAAGAAGCTGTTGGTGAGGCCACTGGGGCCGATGAGGACGATGCAGAAGAAGACGTGACGGACACGGCCAAGAATGACACACCTGCAGAAGTCACCAGTTCAGATGAGTCTGATTCAGATGAGAAGGAAACAGATGAAAAAACGAGTGACGATGGCACTGCTGAAAAAAATGAGATTGCTGTCACAAGTGAAGCTGAAATGGAGGAGGAAGTTGATGAAACTGGTAATGATTCAGATGAGACAGAATCATCTGAAAAAATTGGAGAAAGCAGTGCTGCCGAAGAGTGTAAAGAAGAAGAAAAAAGTGACGAAGACAACAAATTCAACAGTGAGAAACTAGCAGAAGGTGAAACAACTGGAGACGAATCTGAAGAACCTATAAAGGAAGAGGGGGAATCAGGTGAAAATGAATGTAAAAGGGGGTCTACAGCAACTTGTGAGGATTGCACAGAGGCTGTAACTACAGAAGACGAGACTGAAAAGCACGAAACTGCAGAGGAAGAGTCAGGAGAACCTGAAACAGGAGGGAACGGGATGGGTGAAAATGATAGCAGAGAAGAATCTGGAGAAGAAGGCCCATCTGCAGGAGAGGAGGCTGGAGAAAGTCAAACGGGAAAGATGGAATCTACAGATGACACAGAAGACGAATCTGAACAAGAGGGACAGAATGCTGTCAGTGAATCAGATACTAATGTAGATAAATCAGAATGCACATGCCAAGAAGGTGACGTGACTGATGAGCATCAAGAAGATACTAATGATGAAACAAAAAATGCAGATGACGTGGTGGAGCTGAAACCAGAAGACGATGATGATGTGGAGGAAACATCGGGAACCAAAGAAGAAACCAGTGAAAACAAACCAGATGATGATGTAAGTGGACAGAGAGAAAACAGTGCTACACAATGTGAGCTTATCAGCATCCCTGACGGAAGTCGTGATAATGACGAAGAGGATTCCGAAGCTTCTGGAAAAGAGGACGAGGAAATCGAGACGCCCAATGAAGACTGGAGCGAAAAGGAGGGCGATTCAGCTGATGGAGAAGATGAAGCAGATGAAGACTCAGATGAACCAGGGGAAGAAACTGGTGACATACAGCTTCCTCTGGTTACCAGCAAGCTAAACAATCAAGAGGCAGCTGACAGCGTACCTAAGGGAATGCTAAAGCCACTTGATACTTTGATCAGAGAGACTGCAGAATCAGAGGACGGCACTTACGGTGATGTTGAAGATTCCGAGCCTGAAATAAAAAGCCAAGACGACGTTACAAGCCTTGAGACAAAGAGTTTGAAAAAGAGATAACTGGTCTGTGACTCTGCCAAAGCTAAAGGTACTGACAGGAAGTCAGATACAGGAGAACAAATGAGGGGTGTTCTTGATATTATATTTTAAGTCGGTTCTTCAAGAGGAAAATAAGCAAAAGGACTGTAGATTATTTTAACTCTAATGTAGTATTATTACCTCCTAGTTAAGCACAAAAACAATAAGCACTTTGGTCCAGCATGAGATATTACAGCAAGTGCAAGACTGGACATCTGCAAAACAAAAGCTGCTCATGCAACAACATGAAAAACTTGAATGTACATAATGTTACACATAGCTAAACTGGACTGTTACTATGAGTCGTAGAGTGTTTCATTACATATTACCTGCAATTCTGAGCCTTAGACAGAACACGGCACCATGTATGAGCTATGCTGTTCAAAACTTGATATAGTTATGGTACTGTTCCTGTTAATGAGTTACAAATATCACACATGCACACATACACTATACTGCAGTTTTTTTTCTCTCAGGATTCATTTACCTCTTTTGCTGCTCAACATTTTCTGCAGGAATGTGGATGTATTTGAATGTATCCTATTTAATCAAATAGGCTTTGGTTGTGTTATAAAGAATATATTTTTTCTACAACCACAAAAAAGCTTGGATGCTTTGTAAAAAGTAAAATAAATAAATATATATGATGCAAATATTTGCATATCAGTTGAAATCTTTATTTTCAAAAGATTATTATTATCAGATTCAACATATTTTGTCTTTAAACCATGTTTTTATTGAATTTGGGCATTCTGGCTTTTCACAATTTACACAGCATCCACACTTTTTTGGGAAAAGGGTTGTACAGTAATCCCACCCCAGAAACCTGGCAAAAACTAATACTATTGATTTGAATGTTTGGTGTACTATTGTGTAGGTATTCTACTCTTGTGCTTTAGTCTTGCATATAAAGAGCTGAACTGATGATGATTGACATCAATGTTCTCATCAGAAGGTAACTGCATCAGAATTATGATAGCAAATGGAAATATCTCAAACTAGTGAAAGTCAGAGCTGGGTTTTCTATATCATGGCATGTTATCGTTCTGTTTAGATGATTCAGCCGTGATTATGTGAAGAATCTACATTATTCTCTGTGTTACAGGGAATTACCTTTGCTGAGTGTAAAACACGTGTTGTCTCTGATATTAAACATACTTGAAAGTAATTGTGTTATTCTTTTATATGTGACATCATAAACTGAGGGTTCTAATTAAAATGTTTAATTAAAAAAATTATCCAACACACTACTTATCACAAATCACAGCTACTTCCAGCTGCTCCCCTGTCGCAAGGGGTCACCACAGCAGTTTTCTTCTGGATGCCATTCCTTACACAACACCATGTGGATTTGTGTCTCCAGTAGTAAAAATTCATAAATTCTCTGTTTATGTATTTTTATAAAAAGTAACATTTTCATTTTAGGAAGAATCAGTTGATCTTTAAAACTGCTGGCAATGACAATACAACAAGGCAATAAATGCAGGTCACTTGAGACTTAACAGTTTGTTAAAAATAGAAGATCTAGTAGCTGTCCCATAACTTATAAGGTGAGTGTGTGTGTGTAAGGCCACTAGAAGGAGCAGATGGATGTGCTCTTCTCAGTGTTCCCATTTGCAGTCTCCTGCAATCATGTGACACACAACACATGTACATTCAGAGCACTCTTCTCAGACTTGCTAATTGAAATAAAAATGTGGCTTGGAGCCTTGCAATGCCCACTGCATGTATCGCCTACATGCAAGATTCCATTGCTTTACAAATAAATACTTGCATTCATAAAAATAGTATCTGGAGTAGAGTTTCTTTTTAAATCTTTGCATACGCACACGAGTCATTCTGTGGTGAAGTGGTTAACATGCAAACGATCTCTGATAAAACTGCAGCCACATGAGTCACAAGATAGCGTGCTAGTGCTAAGACCAAATAAATGAGAGGATTGCATCAAGAAGGGCATCTAGTGTTGAATCTGTGCCAAATCAACATGCGGATCCAGCAGCTGCAGTGACCCCTTAGGAAATAAGTGAGTAAGCAAGAATTCAGAATGTGACTACATGTTAATGGCTGCATGAGTATGGCTAAATAACTGTTCTTGATTATTTTGTGTTCTGACATTTTCATAATCTTGCTGTGAATATGGACCACCATCTCTTTAACCTTGACGACTGCATAGGGCAAGTTCTTGAAGTTCAATATCATGCATTCATTTAGACCTTGTTAGTTGTGCCAAACAGCACACAGTGGAACAGCCTGATCAGTGCTTCATATATTCAAAAATAATAATCTTCCAGTTTGACGAGCAGCTTTGTGCATCTTTCTTTTTTTCTTTTTTTTTTAAATTAAAGGCTCCACCAGCCCTGTTACAAAAAAATGTGTCTTACCACATCCTGCAAACAAGGCCAGTGTGCAGCATGCTGCTGAAAAGCTGGTGCAGCCTCTGCCTCTCCAGAACACAGTTGAGTCATTTGGTTTGTCTTGTGCCTTTTAAAGTGTCATTTAAACTAAAAGAATGATTTCAGATAGCTAGCTCGTAAGTTCTAAGGAAAAGTTACATTCCTAGTTAGGATATTTTGAATTGATCCAATTAATTCTATAACTGGATGTATTTTTGGGTGTAATGTTCCTTAGTAAAGTGCTACAGTTATCACTTTGCACTGTAAAGTGCAAATTGCATCAAGAACAGAAACAACTGCGTGGTATCATCAGCTCTTTGCAAACACACAGCATGCTAACACAATGCTAGCGAAGAACCTACAGTGATGTCCAAGGTGAGTCAGACCCTGAACTGTAACAGGTAACGAAAGCTGCAATGAGCCATCAGGCTTGCAGCATTAACCTCCATTTCTACCTGTACATGTTTTTATAGTGGAATCACTGCGGGCTCGTTTTCAACTTTGCTTTTTGTTGCCAGCTTTGTGTTCAAACTTAGACACTAAAAGAAAGATTGTATGTGTGTCCTCATTGGGACAGGGATTTGTGTTGGCATGTTGGACTGTAGTTTAAGCTTTGTGTTGTTGGCGATTATGTGACAGTGCACTTCAGGTCATGTTAGGAGTAACACTAAAGTAATATAATGAGTAGTGTAACAAATTACATTCTCCAAGCAGAAATGAAGTACCGTACTGCATTACGTTTTATAAACATAACAAATATTGTGAAATAATTTTAAAAAATGTATTTGCCTCAGGGCGCTTTATATAGTAAGGCAAATATAATACAAGTGAAGAATAATACAGAGAAAACCCAGCAATTAAAACAGCCTCCTATGAGCAAGCGACAGTAGGAAGGAAAAACTCCCTTTTAACAGGAAGAAACCTCCAGCAGAACCAGGTTCGGAGAGGGGCAGTGAGGGGAGAGAGACAGGACAAAAGAGACACAGTGGAAGAGAGACAGAGATTAATAATAGAGATTAATAATAACTAATAATTAAATGGAGAGTGGTGTATAAACAGAGTGAAAAGAGGCAAATGAAAAAGAAAAACTCAGTGCATCATGGGAACCCCAAGCAGCCTAGGCCTACTGCAGTGTAATTAAGGGGGAGTTCAGGGTCACCTGATCCAGCCCTACTACAAGCTTTATCATAAAGGAAAGTTTTAAGTTTAATCTTGAAAATAGAGAGGGTGTCTGTCTCCTGAATCCAGACTGGGAGCTGGTTCCACAGAGGCCTGAAAGCTGAAGGCTCTGTCTCCCATTCTACTTTTAAATACTCAAGGAACCACAAGTAAGCCAGCAGACTGAGACCGAAGTGCTCTATTGGGGTAATATACTGTATGAGATCGTCAAGATAAGATGGGGACTATTTATTCATGACCTTGTATATAAGGGGGGATTTTTTATTTTTTTTTAAGTATCAACCCCAACTCACCTGAACGCAGTCTTTAAAGCAACCATTTAGGAGGCAGCGAGATCACAAGTTCACTGCATACGACTGGAAAAACCTTTGGTTGTGCTGCGGGCTCCAGCCACAGTTTTCCTTAGTGTGACATTAGCATTATGGATCAAATAAAACTGATCAGTCTGGTACAAGATACTCTTTTGACCTGTGTGTCTGATTTCTGATGACATCTTGTGTGGGTGTGTAGACCAGAATGTGCGGAGTTTTCAAGCTTTGTTAAGGCTTAAAGTTTCTGTTACTAGAGGTGTGGTCACGTAAGACAAACAAGTTGTGCTGACTAAGCAGCTGGCTATCTGCTAGGCTCCACCTGAGCTTATTTGAGGTGTTCATTTGGGGTGTTCGGGTCTTTAGGCTCCACCAAAACCAGAAATCATGCTAACCGTAAGATATCACACTGACCAACAAATTAGACTAATCAGGCATGTATTGGCTAGCCTTTTGGGAAATAGGGATGATCTCTTTTACACTATATGTGAATAGATGGTGTCAGGACTCTGTTTAGCATATAATGCAGTATTAAAGTATAGTCTCAGATGAACTAGCT
>VOQJ01015470.1:43538-55287 GCA_015052665.1 Apistogramma diplotaenia
CACACATATACTGAATTATAAAACATGCGCATTTTCGGTCACATGCAGTGCACACTCACATTAATAATGGGAGTTGAAAGTAGCTATTGGCAGCATGTATGCTTTTGGCACAGAGGTGGTCAGAAGCGCATTCACTAAAGGAGACCCACGCTCCCTTTCTTTCCCACTGTTGTTCAGGTTATCCTGTGGGGCCACTTATGACCCTTCTGCAGGCAGGATGCAATGTCTGGGGACCCCAACAGAGCTGTACACAAGCATCCGCCAAGCCCTGGGAAGAAAACAAGAGCTGATGGAAAACTAGAAGAAAGGAGCATAAAGAGAAACAGCAGTTAGCAACCAGGACGCACTCAATAACACTCACCATGCACCTGCAGCCTGTGTGTGTGTGTGTGTGTGTTCGTGTGTGTGTGCGTACGCAGTGAAGCAAGGTTGTTCCCTCACTGAACTACAGCACAGCACAATCCCCACACACAGCACAGGTGGTCCAAACAAAAACCTGTGAAGTGTTGCCCAGAGAGTAATATCCCCACGTTGTGTGTTGTATAAAACCCCCCATAGGAAACAAACACTTCCGGTGTTGTAAGATTTATTGTTCGGTGTGCTTATAGGTTACAGTATACTGTGAATGATATCTTCCTTATATGGTTCTTTGATTTATTCTTAATATTTAATAGTAATTTAGCATGCACAGGAGACATGAAATGGTCATAATTACTGCTAGATAACTCAAGGACATATTGTTTTGTGTTTATTGTCTCACTCGCTGAAGAAGAGGGGTGAATTCCCTTGGCAGTGCATTGTGTGGTGAGAAAAGGAAAGACCTGGTTAACTGTTTTGTATGGTGTGAAAAACCAAAGCATTGTTATACTTTGATGGAGTGACCGCAAATATAATGCAAATTATACCCCCCCACCCCCCACTGCCAATGAGATTTTATTTGCATGCACCTCCATCTGCACAACATACAGTATATACTGTAGTACACTGAGAAATCCACAAAGTTCAGCGCTCTGTTTCTATCAGTGTCGCTGTCATGTCATTGCAAGGGTCATATAGTCATAAAAATGGTTACACAGCTTGAAACTGAGCTACAGTACCATTAAGGACAGTCTGGGGATAGAATAAGTCTGTTTACACCCTCTAGTGGTAACATGGGGGAACATCAGCAAGCAATAAATCAACAGACTTGAAATGCTTTGACTGTGTCATTGCAGCACCTTGATACATTTTCTTTTTCAGCCCTTTTGTTGTAGATTTGCTGCTTTGGCAGTCAGACAGCTGGCCTCACCTTTGAATGGTAAATGGACTAGTGCTTTTCTACTCTTCAGAGCACTCAAAGCGCTTATACTGTACAACATGTTTACATTCACACAAGCACTTCCATGTTTAACTAAGCTAAGTGCTTATTATTTAACATTCACACTCCAACGCTTGCATCAGAGAGCAACTTGGGGTTCAGTATCTTGCCCAAGGATACTTTGGCACGTAGCCTGGAGCAGCCAGGAATCGAACCGTCAACCTTCCGATTGGTAGGTGACCTGCTCTATCTCCTGAGCTGCAGCCACCCCAACTTCGACTCTCAAATAGTTTGGTATACATAGGAATACCAAACTATAGGTTGTTTGCCTTCCCAAACAAGCTATACATGATCAGTCTTTTTCTAATTGTACTTTCATAAACTTTAACATGGGACGTGTTAACTGAGGCCTGTAGAGTCTGAGATGTAGCTCTTTTTGAGGTGAATTTTCTGGGATGTCCACTCCTGGGAACATGGCGACATCATGTTAACCTGCATCTAAATGTTGTGAACCAGCAAAGTGCCCACACTTCTGCTTTTATAGAGGTGGTCACACTTGCTCAGTGCATTGGATTGGCAGCAGCTGGCTGCTACTTACCCTCTTAATTCCTATAGAAGCAGTAAGGTGTAGTTTTTCACAGTAGCTACTACACAGACTGCTGTAAAGTTTTTTTGATATATTTACCGTATAATGGGGTAATACTGTGTGATAAAACAGATTCAGCTTTCAAAAAAGAAAAAGCACACTATAATTCCAAAAGTATTTGCTCATCTGCCTTCACACACACATTTGAACTTGAGTGACATCCCATTCTTAATCAATAGCAGCTATAACAGCATCAACACTTCTGGGACGGCTTTCCACACGTTTGAGGAGTGTGTCACATCTTCCAGAAGCACATTTGTAAGGCCAGACACCGATGTTGGATGAGAAGGCCTGGCTCACAGTCTCAGTTCTAATTCATCCCAAAGGTGTTCTGTTGCAGTCAGGACTCTGTGCAGGCCAGTCAAGTTCTTCTTGCTTTGTGCGCTGGTGTGCAGTCATGTTGGAACAGGAAGGGGCCATCCCCAAACTGTTCCCACAAAGCTGGGAGCACGAACTTGTCCAAAATGTCTTGGTTTGCTGAAGCATTAAGAGTTCTTTTCACTGGAACTAAGGGGCTGAGCCCAACTCCTGAAAAATGTTTGATGAAGCAGTCTGCATGCCTGGGTGATTGGCTTTATACACAAGTGGGCATGGAAGTGATTGGAATGCCTGAATTCAATGATTTGGATGGCTGAGTGAATACTTTTATAGTGTATAAGTAAGTGGGAATTTGTTATTACTTGGTGTCAGACTGGAACTGCGTGTATTTTTGGATATATACAGTACCATAGTTTGTGGTCAGAAGGCAAAGAAGGTAAAAGGAGAGCTGCAAGGCCCTCATTTGTTGTTTCTGTTACTGCAGTAACAATCACTATTAATCAGTTCTTGGCATTAAAACTTGCTTTAGATTTAAAGATTGGAAGCACTAGAATCTGAACCATTCATGCATTAAACAAAAAGGAAAAGGGGGTATATCACCAGGGTGGTTGCACATATGCCCCACACTAGCTGAACAGTCCCTCTTGTGGCTAGAATTGTGTATTGTTTTACAGTATTACTGTAAAGATGCTTTATGACACTGAAAGGTATCAATATGAGTGGTCATAGGAGGAACTGAGACGCATGTCATGGAATCCCTGCCCCGTCTCTTTATCTTATACACTCAAGCAAACAGCACTCTACCATGACTATATTAAACACTGATACCCATATAGACAATACAGTACAGTGCAGCCACTTGTTTCCATTGCATTGTTGATTTGATACCAAAGGTCATTTGCATAAATAAAAGAACACAGGCACAATTTACTGTATGCAAATCACCGACCACATGTACACATTTTGAAATACAACTAACTGTGATGATCACTAAAGTCCTTCGTTATCAATAACTTTGATTGTGATACATTTGATTGCCTTAAGACTTAAAGATAAAATATATTTATTCACCGTGTTCACTGACTCATCGCAGGACTGAGAGTAACCACTTTGAATTGAAGCTTAGTCAGAGGTTTATATTTGCACTCTTTTGGTAGATGATTCTGCCCGAGAAACGAGGGAGAAATTTACAAGACCAGATAAAGATAATGAAACGTACTGCTGTCTGTTTCCAGTTAACCCCCGAGGGGAGGTGCTGGACTTCTCTGTCAGTGAGAGCGAGCGAGCGAGAGAGAGAAAAAAAAAAAAAACGAGAGCAGAGCAAAAGAGAGAGAGAAACTTTCCAAGCCAAAAGAGTGACACAGTGACAAGCACTCACTTTTCAATGAGGAAACTGAAGACATTTTGCATCTGGAGTACTTTCTGAAGACACAAGTCAAGGAGAGGTTAAAGGTATTTATCTGCTGAATGAAAATCTGACAGGCTTTGAGATTTTGTAGATACCATAATATAGTGGTGAACATAATAATGTAAGTATTATTTTTTTAATTTAAATTATGTACTTTAATCACACCACCAACGGCATCTTTCTGTGATAATGCTACATTATGTGATCTACTATATGATCAAATATGTGTGATTTTTAAAAAAGTAGAAATCGTATTAAGGCCGCAGACAAAGTGAATTTATTTTCTTTTCAATTATTACTTTTTCTGTGTGAAATCCGCAAGTCGCTGGTTTCTCTAAAGACTGCTTACAGTCATGCATTTCATCCCATATTAATACTGTATTACACACCCGCCATTGCGATTTTTTGGCATAATTAAACCATTAACATTCCTAATATGGGACTCATTCCCACAATTCAAAATGAAATTGATTTGATGAATTCACCTTGGTTCTGTGTATTTGCATGCGTGGTCATAATCTTTAGCTTTTGTACTAAACCATATATGACTTTATGATTTCAACGATATGTGGTGCATCTAAGTTTCACCATTAGCACCTCATGAAACCGTTGCTTCAAACAAACGAAGACAGGTGGTTTGTCACAACATCACTTAGTTAAGTATCCTTTTTGCTATTTTTAGCATTTTTGTTCTCTCCTCTATTTTTAACTGAGACATGACAATGACGCTGTATCATAAACTTCATGTACATGCAACGGTACGAAGCTGTAAACACATTTTTTCACTTCCTCTTATGACAGATAGTTTTTGTTTTTTGTTTTTCCGATTTCTTTCTTTTTCTCGGTCACCTGTTACCAAGAAATACAACTAAAGACCTGCACATTAAATTAATTTTTTTAGCAATTTTGAGTGATTAGATGTCTTTGTTTTTTTAGCACTGGGCATGAAGTCAAAGAGCAGGCCCTGCAGAGGGAGGTGTGGAGACTAAAAACAGCATCAGCAAAGCTCATCTGTTTTATCAGGTAAAAGCAGCATGGAAATGAGTAATGAGCATGTCTTAACTGTCTTACCAGGAACCTGTTGCACCATGTGTAGTGGAAATACATTATACAGTGTTCTGTACTAGACTAAATATGCGATTTTAGTAAATCTGTCATGTAATAGAGCTAAAGGAGATTTCCACCAAACATGCAGGATGGGCTGCACTTGCAGTGACCAGAAACAAACAAAAGAACAAGGGTTCTACAAAGGAAAACACAAATCGCATTCCTCCCAAACATCGAACCATACAGTAAGTGAAACAAAAAAAGGATTTGCTCTGATGTGAAATTAATTCTGCCCTACTTTCCTTAAAATATTTGCCTGATATACAGCACACTATCAACGCAACGTCTTTTTGTTTCTGTCCTTCTTTCAAGGTACAAAGTGGAAATGCCTATACAAATAACGGTAATCACAAATCTCCTTGCATGTTTCAAACATTCTGCTGGAAAGTCACAGGCCTGCATTCATGGAGTCGACTGCTTCTGCGTTTAGAGACATTAGCGGGAGTAATAAGAGCTACAGTTTCGCGATCGAAATCTCACTTGAATTTCCTCTGTTCTCTTCTGGGGATTAGATGAGATTGCAAACACATGAAAGTAATGTTAATGTCATAGAATAACGCAACGGCTGCCTGTCCTGCATATTAGAATGCAGGATTATATCAGGAAAAATATGCTCAAAGAAACTTTAAAGAAACTTTGTGCTCCTCTTCTCTTTAGATGACTCTATATTTATTGCACAACACGACTTCAAAGCGACCAACGACAGTGATCTACCTTTCAAAAAGGGAGACAAACTTAAAGTTTTGCAAGAGTAAGTCTCTCTCTGCGGTTCCCACAATAGTGAGAATAGTAAGGAAGAAAGCGCACGGAGAAATAAAGCGATGTGGCATGTTTGTCTTGTGTACAGAAGTGGAGAATGGTGGCTGGCCCGATTGCTGACAACAGGGCAAGAAGGCTTCATACCATCGAATTATATAGCCAGAGCAGATACACTGGAGGTGGAAAAGTAAGCACAAAATGTTATCAAATATATTGATAATATAATTGATAAATGCTGTTGTACATGTCTATTACGTCATCATATTCAGAAAGAGTGACTTTGTTGCTTTGTGCTGCTCTCTCCTGCAGGTGGTTTTTCAGGGATTTGAGCAGAAGAGAAGCTGAACGACTGCTTTTAGCACCTGGAAATAAACCGGGGTCCTTTCTGATTCGAGAGAGTGAGACCTGTAAAGGTGACCACCATCAGTATATTTCTATGATCGGGGCGCAAATCAGTTATTATTATATACGTGTAAGGACAGTGAACATTAAACCAGACCTGTTTTTTCTCTCTCTCTCAGGGTCATTCTCGCTGTCAGTCAGAGATTATGAAGCAGAAAAAGAAGATGTAGTAAAACACTACAAGATCCGCTGTTTGGACAAAGGTGGTTACTACATCTCCCCTTCCAACACATTTCCGACCCTGCAGGAGCTGGTTAAATACTATACCCGTAAGTATTGGCTACAAATACAACATCACCACCCCACATTATGACATTATTTAACAAAACCATATCTGTGCACTGGAGTTTTTTCTTTCCACGTTTCCAGTTCATATATAATTAGAAATCTTGCATTGGACTCACATTAAGCTTGCTGCTTTGAATTCTCAAACATCTGCACTGACTTTGAATTAAAAGTGGAAGTTCGACCCTTGTGATGTGTTGTGCATTTCCTGAGTGAGAAGAGAGATAGTCTTTCCACTCCAGCAACTCAACCACAAGATAAGAAGACCAAATCTTGAGAAAGGTTGTCTCAAAGATCAACTTATGAAAAAGAAATGCTTGCAAGCACGAACGAGCTTTCAAAATAATCGAACGAAACACGAGCTGTACCGTTTCTGTAACTAAACTTATCGTGAGAGCAAAGAAAGATGGAAAAAAATATAGTGTTCGTTATATCTGAATATATCATGTCTGTGTACAGACACAGCAGATGGGTTGTGTCAGCGGTTGTATGCTCCCTGTAAGACAAAGGCCCCTGAGCAGCCATGGGCACATGATGAATGGGAGATTCCCAGAGAAACATTGAAAATGGTGAAGAAACTGGGGGCCGGACAGTTTGGAGAAGTATGGATGGGTAAGGGATAACTACCAGTTAAGTCATTTAGAGAAATCTCATAAACCACGATGGTAGAGTCAGTTAAGCACTCTGTTTGAATTAATATGACAGGTTACTACAAGAACACCCAGAAGGTTGCTATTAAGACCTTAAAGGAAGGAACAATGGAGCCCGAGGCCTTCCTGCAAGAGGCTAACCTGATGAAGCAGTTGAAGCATGAACGACTGGTACGACTTCATGCTGTGGTCACTAAAGAGCCCATTCTAATCGTCACTGAATTTATGGTCAATGGTAAGTGAAAGAAGGAACGGTTTTAAGGCTTGCTAATGATTACATTTTAACCAGTGACAGGCAACATAATGCACAACAGAGTGAGCTTTTACCTATAAAGATTAGCACTGGAGACTAAGCTGGCACGGATTTTCATGATTATTTATTTTTTTACTTGGAAACATTACAGAAAATAATGACTAGCTATATGTCTTCCATAGTGGCTTCATCAAATGTCCGATCAACACAAGCTTTAGGCATAACATGAACAAAGAAATAACTTTTGGGAAGCAATTTGAAATTGTGGGTAAACAGCTCTTTTGGTCGATGTTAACTTTAGAGCTTGACTGATATGATTTTACCAAATACTGATCTTAAAAAATCTGATATTACAATATGCTGGCCAATTTTTTTTTCTTCCAACCCAAGATTTGTTATGCGTAGTTGTTTATTTAGTCATTTACGCTCTCCCCAGCTCGGATCAGCTGATTATTGTGTTTGTGGCGTTCCAAATACATGCTGCAAACCGCAAAGTTGCACAGTGCCCTCTAGTGAACAAACTGTGCAACGTTAACACGCACAACATGTTTGAAGGGTGTTTCTCCTGTCTCTTCTTTACATTTAAAATCTTTATTCATCAGCTGTTAGAAAGTCCAATCCTGATAGATTAGCTTATAAATTGATGCGGCTGTTGTTAATTTCAGCAAACTTAAAGACTTCCCACTTAGTTCTAAGAAAGAACAGTGTGAACAAAATATGTACATAATTAGATTAGATTAGATTCAACTTTATTAATCCCTTTGTGAGGGTTCTGTCAAGGAAATTAAAGATGTGGCAAAAATGCAAAAGCACTACTTCTGACAGAGTAGCTGATGCAGTGCAAATGTTTACTGACTTGTTGTACACGCCACTGATTGTGGGGGACCAGTGTTAATTTTGATGTCTTTTCACGAATAATATAGTCATAATTTAGTTTTAATTTTATTCTAGTTTTAGTCGACTAATCATAAGAATGTAGTTGACAAAATCTACAGTCGATCAGTCGACTAAAATATAAAGGGTGTAAAATGTAAATTCTTTTCCTACATTAATTCCTTTTTATCACTTTTCGGTATGAAAGTATTTTTAATTATGCAATTCAAATAAATGTTAGCATAGCAGTAAATCAATGAATAAACAATTGGAAGAGAGTTTCATTCTACCTCTCCTTATTTCATACACACAACATAGCAGAAATCTCTAGGTCACAGTGTTTACTAGTGGAACATACTGCACATTAGCCTGTTGGTCATAATGTACATTGTGAGTAAACCTGATCTGTTTGGTGCACTTTATAGGTTGTAGGAGCCATTGAGAGCATGATCATCAAACGCAGACGTCTGGAGTTAGCTAGCTAGTTTCCTGACACGCTGCACATTATAGCGTTTCACCTCCTTCCCATGATATTCGATATTCACAGGCTGTTATGGCCTTCCCAGGTTTAGATTAGATTTTTTAAAGTGTTTGTTTGATTGGATGTTTTTGTAACTAGTCCCACCCTTTCACAAAACTAAATCAGTTCTGATTCAATGTCGTTACTTTCATTATAGTTTTTGTCCTTTTACAGGCCTCTAGCCAGTGATTGATTTCACCAGCTCAGCGGTTAGCATTACCATGCTAATTAACACCCTGCACGCACGCGCCGTGCTGAAAAAATTTCTGACTAGAAGCCTGCTTTTAGGTAGTTTTTATTTAGGTAGTTTTTAGTTATCGTCTCATTTTCGTCATGAAAAACCAGGGTAGTTGACGAAAACTATGACAAAAATTGTCAACAAAATTAACACTGTGAGGAACATGCCGTGAGATATATTACTTGTACTTCCTGCCCTTGCATTTTTAGAAGACGTGTGCAAACCTGCTGATATCAACTATGCAACGGTTTATTGTGTCTCTATAACACCTTCGTAAAAGTGTTATAGAGAAATTCTGGTAACAGTTGTATTGTGTTGTACTGATTACAACGTGGCAGCATTGTAATCAATACAAAGATGGCATGAGATATGCTTTATTGGGAATTATGACATGTTACATTTAAAAACACCTAGCCTTATCATAAATACTGACATCACCAAGAGAAATGGAATATTAAAATCTTGGATTCGGACTGGATTGGTGTTTGTTGAGGCTAACGGCTAGATAATTAAAGAACCAACTGTAGCCTCAATTTCTTTTACAACATGCAACAATCCAAAAGCCCCCAACGGCAACAAGAACATTGTACCACGTTTTTTTACGCGATACGTAGGTAGAAGTTTCAATTAAACCACAATAGTTTCAGATAATATGTGCGTCTCTCTTTTTCATTTGCAGGATGCCTTCTAGACTTTCTCAAAACAGATGAAGGAAAAAAGCTAAAGCTACATAAGCTGATTGACATGTCAGCACAGGTAGGAAACTACTAATATGCTAATTAAGTTACATGATCTCTTATCTAACTATCATGTGTGTGACATTTTCATCATTTTCATCACAGTGATAACAGTCACTGATAGCCTGAAAGATTCATCTCAGAAAATGTTCTAAATGCCAAAATAATTTTTTTCCTGTGTTTTTTGCACTTTTTCTGTTTTGATTGCAATCATTAGTATGATTTTTTTCAAAGACGATGGGATGCTTTGTTGAAACACAAATACACTAGCCATCTGGATGACCTCAAAGTCTATTTTTAAACACTCGCTGCTCTACAGTAACATTTTGAAAGTACCCTATACTATGTGCTTTGGCATAACACACGCGGAAACTGTCAGCAGATGCTGTGTGGTTTCTGTGGTGGTGCTTTTGCTTGTCTGATTTGAAAGCCTCACCCTACGTCAATTATTAACATCCGGACAGGAAATCATGTTATTTTTCCATCTACAGTGAACTCCCCCAGAACTCGTTTTGCCTCTCCAAAAAAACTTTAGACTTCCTGAGAGTTGGCACATCCTGTTAAACCCACTCCACTGCTTTTATTTTACACGTGAACATTAGTACTCACATATCCAGCATACTGTGGTGGCCCTGTTCACATGCTCAGCTAGAAGTACCATACACACTGTATCTAGTGCATACATTCAGTGTGCTACCAAACTGGCATGTTGTTCTCTTGTGTCTTTTTACAATGGAAGACTTGTATTTCTTGAATTTGCATTTGATCTGACAATTCCACTCTTCCTTTGGTTGCAACAGATAGCTGAAGGCATGGCGTACATTGAGACCAAGAACTACATCCACCGTGATGTGCGTGCAGCCAACATACTAGTAAGCGAGACGCTGCACTGCAAGATAGCAGACTTTGGCCTGGCCAGAATCATCGAGTCAGAATACACAGCTCAAGAAGGTGCAGTATGAAGTTTTGACTTAAATGCACCATAAGCAGGATTTTAGACATATTGACGTCACTGAGAAACACTGACGTACAAAGACAGCCTCCCATCTCCTGTATTGTGTATTTTGGAGGTTAACTGAATATATTTTCTCTGCTGTTTCCAACATTAAGGCGTACAGTATATACTTTTTCAAAAATGTTTTCATAAACATCTGAAGACTGTCTTGGCAGAATATAGAATACAGATTATAGAATTCACTACACTTTAAACCGAAATACTCAATAATTAAATGATTAATTTCTTCTTAGAAATGGCTTTTTTTCTTTGGTGAAACGTATTATTTTTAATTAACTTGATCTTTTTCACTGATTAAGTAACCGACACTTAAAAGAAGGAATTTCACTCCTTTGTAGTGTGTCCTCCTAGTCTGCACTTGTCCATTAATATTGTAGCATTTGAGGCAGCATATTGGTGAACTTCTGGAGCTTTGTGTGTGTGTGTGTGTGTGTGTGTGTGTGTGGTTGGGGGGGGGCACTTTCAAAACAGATAAATCCTCGGTGGCAGAGAGAAACAGCGTGGATACAGCATTTCCCTCTCCTTCCTCGGGTCTCTATAAAATTCATTCAAATATAGCTAAACTCTAAATAGATACTGGTTTAAAGTAGCACTAGTGCTCCATTCATGCTCGTGTGTGATTTAAGATGGCTTCTGACCTACAAGCCCGAAGGGAGCCATTCAGGCCCGGAGCCAAACCAAGGCTAAAGATTGTCTGGACATGGCAGTAGATTTGAAAGATGTCAGAGACTACCTGAGCTGTAGACCACCTGGGTGTTACCACACTGCCCCACGAAGCAAGTCCCCTGATCCTAGTTGGCCTCACTGCAGCCAGCCACCACTGGAACTGGGGAGATGTGGCTTGACTTTATAGCCCCAGTAACCCATCCTGAATTTATTACCCCAAGGCCTGGTAGATGGAGTGAGTATAATTCATAGCATGGGAGAAAGTCTTGGTTTCCAGCTCCGTGTATTGCACAAATGTGAACAGTGTCGCTTTTTGAATGCTTTCTAATCCTTCTGCCTTTAGAAAAGTTTCACACCCACATCAGACACTTCATTTTCCACAAGTGTGTTTATTTCCTGACCGTAGGGCGCTTTTGGAAAAATTAAACGAACCCTTTAAAACACCTCTCACTCACTGTTCATGTTTCAGTCTCACAGCGGACAAAAAAACAAATTAACTCTGTATTTAGAGGGATGTAAAAAAAATGGGGGGGGGGGGGGGCAGGACCTCTTTTTGGGTCTGGTTTTGGTCTCAA
>VOQJ01015470.1:55307-65609 GCA_015052665.1 Apistogramma diplotaenia
CGCAGCAGCTCTTTATGGGTCTGGATTTGGTCTCAAAGCTGTAAATATCTCACCTAGCAAAATTAAAAATTCTTCAGGAAAATCCCAGGCCGCGCTCTCGCTCACTTAAACGACACTGGCAGCGCGTTAGCACCCAACTGTGGTTTCGATTAATCATCGCAAACTGATTAAAATGGGAAAAATTCAAAGTCTTTAAATCTACAAGCATCTCTGGCCTTAATCGGTGCCAAACTGTGACATTTCACTGATCCCACAGTGAGGTAACAGTGTAAAATGCAGTTTTAATGGTCTGTGCTGAATATGAAACCTCCAAAGCACCATTTCACTGTCAGGCTGTTTTTCCCCCCTCGGTAACAGAGTGTTGTGCTGCATAAATGCTGACAGTTTCTCCCACTTCACTCATCTGTACTGTTCCTGCAAACAATCCTGGCTTCATTGTTCATCGCAGCTTTGGAACAATACCAGCCTGCACACCAGTGTACCTGCAAGCCAGTTATTCCACAGCTCATTTTCAGCCTCGTTATCTCAAAACACAGTGTTTCTGATTCTGATATCAAAGGTCAGCTTTGGGTACTGGCCTTCATGATCATGTAATTATCCATCTGCTCTCATAGCCTTGCTGCACTAGGTTTTGGCTCCCGGTGACACTCATGTGGAATGAGCGGGTCAGCAGTCTTCAGATCAACAATCTGCTGGGTTTAAAAATGTAAAACTTTATTGTCACTTTTGTAGTGTATTTGTATTACCACCTTAAATATCCTTAAATCCTCCCTCTTAAAAGGTTGAGAAATTGTGTTAAAAGGCAGCAGTCACTCTTATGTCAAAGGTTGAAAGCCCAAAGAATGGAATAATATTTATTTCATTCACTAGATGGCAGTCTTGCCTTTTCTTAAACAGCTTTTTGCCGCCCCTGTCGGTATCTGATCTAATACTTTAGTCTGTGTTCGGAGAGCACACAAGTCCTGCAGCTCAGACCGTGATGGCCGACTGTTGAGGAATAAACAGCAATTTCTAATGGCCTCAAATCAGAGCTGCTCAGGCTCGGGGCTTCGTTGGCACACAGCTGCTGTCAGTCAAAGAAGCACAAGGAAATCTGAACTGGTTCTCATTGATTGTCAGTGATCCTGAACTAGTTTTTTTTTAGTTGATCCACTCACTCTTTAGTTCTTCCTCTGTGATCTAAAGTGGTGTGTAAACCACATTGCCTCCTGTGTAACTCTTTGTTGTTGCTTGTTGAGCGCTATCAGGCAGTGAGCATTCGTAGTTTGTATTTACCTTCTAAAATGATGGACAGGAGATTGTGTTACTTTATGTGGTCGACATTGCTATAGTCTGTCATCATACACTCCGCATGACATTATATACAGCAGGATACGATCTACTCACAAATGCTGACTTGATCTGGTGCTGTCTATATCTGGTGAATGTGATATGAGCTATAAATGTGAATGACCCACAGTTGAGATCGGTGCTGGCAGTGACAGGCCTCCTGTTACAGCAGCGCTGCTCCTCACAGCAGCTCTTAAACAGTGTGACTGAAGAAGAGGACTCTAACAGCTTGGCACTTGAACGTATTCTTTGTGTCCATTTTTTATTTGATTTCATCTGTTAATGCTTTTATTGTGGAGCAATTCCAGGAAAAGGCACCTAATTTTGTCTGGTTTAATTACATCTGGGGTATGTTGTGCTAGAGGACAGTGTAAATGAGATTAAGTTTCCAAAAGTATTAGGACTCTGTAAAATGTAAATTTTAACAGGCAGAAGCAGTGATTCACAAATGACTTAATCTCCATATTTAATGAAAAAAATGAATCAGGAAAAATAAAATATGATCAGCAACATCCGTGCATGATTCCAGTTTCTTCCTCTTTGGCTCCGAGCTCATTTAAGTTAATTGTAAACTTGTCCTGTGGTGTGAACATCAACATCTGACATTCTAATTGAAATCCGTGTCCTCAGAAGCAGAGTGACCGTCTCAGTTGTTGTCACTGTGTAGTTGAAACGCCAGCATTCATTAGTGGCTCATTAGTGGCTCATTAGTAAATATGACACAGGTAACTGGCAGCATAAATACTTAGTGATATATGGAGGTTTTAGACATTCAAGTGACGTGTTTCTCACCTTGTTTTTATTCATGAAGACACACTGCATGCAATACAATGGCTTATTAAGATGTTAAAGGAGATGCATACTATTTGTTCTCATTAGGTACCAAGTACATAATGATCCACTCTATCATTTTAGCGTCTTTACCTTACAAAGTGCGCCTCTTGTGATTTGGTGCTATAGAAATAAAACTGAATTTAAATATAGACAACAGGATTATCCTTTACATGCTTATGCTTTAAGCCTGTTCTTGAAATCTCAGATCTCACTCTCCAACTAATGTAATCCTGCAGATATACAACATAAAATGTAATGTTGGCATGAACTTTGGGACTCCGAATATGATTTCAATTTGTTTTGTTTCTGATTAAACAAGCCAACTAGCTCATTAATAATATTTAATGTCGGTTTACCAGCAGCCCGTTTTGATTCATCTGTCTGTGATGACCTCAGCACCATCATCGTGGCGTCCAGTCAGACAGCAGCACAGCTTCAACCTACAGGCAGGCCATCCATCAGCCTGCCAGGCCACCAGTCATCCCACCGACTGCTCTTGTGTTAAATCTGTGTCCAGCACTCATGAATGAGCCCATACCTGCACTGAGATATGAGGTGACGGGTCATTCTGCTGCTGGGACATCGCTGTAATGTGGCTGCTTCAGCAGCAGCAGCAGGAGGGGAGGACTGGGCGGCGGCCACCGAGCGTCCAGGCAGGCTGGTGAGTGATGAGGTGATGGTGCATGCAGAGGCGGCCAACAGGGCCGACTGGCCACTAACTGCATAGCTGTGCACATACAGTTATGAATGTTTCCTTTCTTTGCATCCTCGCTGCTTTCCCCCTTCATCCCTCAGCTGTCCTCAGACTTTTTACACATCTTTCCTTGATGCTTGCTTGTTTGTGTCTCTCCTCTCTTGCAGCTGATTTTTTTAATACGTGCAACAGAACTTTAATATGTCACTCAAAAATGATCAAATAAATTACCTTTAACGATTTGAAATTGTTTAATTGCTGTAGTGTTAGTATTTTTATATTTTTAATAATAATAACATTACAAAAGTTTCCCTTGCAGTCTTGAACTCTAATGAAATCCAACAAGTGGGATAAGTGCAATAAAAAAATCGAATAATGACAATAATAAATCGATCACGCGGCTCAATAAAAATGGGTTTATCCATTCCTGTAGAAGTGTGCGCTCCTCTCCACGTCCAGGTTTTAATGGTGCTGCACATGTTGATAGGGTCAGCAGCTCACCTTCCTTCATCTCAGCGGAAGGGGGAAACATGTTTTAATAAGCAGAGTCTGCAAAGATCAGGGGAAAGGAAACCATTTTTTTCCTCCCACCCTGCACCGAGGTCAACCCTCTGAATGCCCTTATGAAACCACACACAAACGCACACCCATGTGTAGAACACGCGTAACGAGCTCGTAATACTGGAGCGCACAGACACACACACACACACACACACACACACACACACACACACACACACACACACAGAGGCGTGGAGCTGAAGCTAAACAAATGGATCTATGTTTTTAGAAAAGACCAACGTATTCACTTAAGGCACGAGGCAGCCGTCGAGCCACAAAACTCACTGGACTTCATTTTAAAAGCCTACACACACACACGCGCGCACACACACACACACACACAAACACGCGCGCACGGCCGCTCTTTAAGAAGTCTCCCCAGAAATCCACATAGCTGATGTAATTAGTGATTTTAGAGCTCTGCACTTCATATTACAAGTCATAAACAGACATTCAATACTGGGCTTTGAGAGTGCTGTTTATTCTGGAGTTTTATAGTCCATGCAGGACCCTTCTGTGTTTATTCTCAGAGAACAATAATGCTACTATGCTCTTAGGCTGGAATGCTATTCATTTGTCCAATTAAACACAGAAAATAAATAAAAAAAATCCAGCCAGCTTGTTCTACACCAAATCTGCTCCAGAAATACTTTAACAACGGCACTCCGCAGGGGGATTTACAGGGTGATGTTGGCTGATCGATGAAATGACATGGAGCTCTTTGTTATCATCTTAGTATACAGTGGCATAAATTTGGATAAGCAAAACAAAACACAGATTGTCCACTGAATTGGAAAAGCCTGGAGGAATTATGTTATTCAGCGTTTGTTTTTCCACTTGGAAAATTGGACTGAAAGACAAATTCATACATTAAAAACTAAATCCAGTGAAAAATCAAAAATGTCCCAATTCTCAGGAGAGCTGTAATCAGCAGGTAGATTTGCAGTAAACTGACATCAGCTCGGGTCGGTGTGAACGCTCCTGGAAATAAGGTCAGGGAGTTTTTAAATCAATATGGCACGATTTGCTGAAAATAGGAGTTTAAGTACAAATTGAGGGCAGCAGAGTGATTTTATGTAACGTGAAGTTAGTATGTGGTCACTGTTAGAGCGGTGATTTATGAAGAGGATGACTGACCCGCAATCCTCCCGACAGACATGCAATTTCCTGTGTGAGAATGCACTAACTTAATCCATAAGGTAAAAAAAAAGAAGCCACGGACAGAAACTATTTATACATGAAAAACAGTCAAACCGCTAGCCGGGAATGCTAAATGAGACAGTTGGACTGTCGCAGGCCACTTAAGACTTTCAGCTCATATTTTCCTACAAAAACTCTGACTATATTCTTTTACTGTATTTCCTGAGAAAATCCATAAACACCAGCAGCACAATTATCCCGCAAAGTTTACTCATCTCATGTAATTCCACAAATCTGGAGGCACACACCATAAATATAGAAAATTATTGTACAAACACTTTACGAGGTTTTAAGCAGCGCTGTTTAAAGCGCATGAGTGAAGACACACGCAGCCGGACTGGACCGTTAGTGTCTCAGAAAACCACAATGGTGTTTTGAGTGCAAACAAACACGGGCGACGTTTTCTTTCTTATTCTTCCCGAGGGAAAACTGGCAATAAATCTTTTCATTTTTAGTTCCCTGCGTTACGCAGAGTTCAGCTCACAATTACTTTATCTGCAGCTTGAGCAGCTCACTGAGGTGCACTCATTTCAAACAACTGAAGCCTTAAAGACAAGTTGAAAAATGATTTAACGTCGGGCAGGAAAAGCTGGCTGTCAGCGCTGTTGCCATTGTGTGCAAACATTCCTTCAGCGCCTAATACACCTGTTTTAAAAACCCCAACTGCCTACGACAACCTCTCTTTGTTTCGCTGCATACGGCACATGTTGTGTTTCTTGGTAGTTCAGCAGAAACCCAAACACGCAGCCAATTATAAGGTCTGTTTCTATGACTGACCCAAACATCCTCCGAGGCATTAAGGCAGGCGTGATCAGCAGTCCATCCTCGCAGCCGCGTCTTAAGCTCTGTGTTTGGTCTAGCATTGGATCAAGGTGTCAAAACTACCGCAGACTCAGGGGAAACAAGGAGTAATCAGCTGAAATGAGGAGCAGTCTGAAGAATGCCTGTGAAGTGTGGTTGGTGGTAAAGCTCTACATCTGGATAGGGTATGACACTCAAAGGGCAAAGGTCAATGACTGCTTCAAGCCTTTAGCGAGGATGTGATTATTAGCCCAGAGCAGGAAGCAAGCTGGTTCAAACCGACAATAGAGTTGTGAAATATGAAGAACGCAGCTGTTTCAGATGCAGTGCAAAAAAGATGCTGTTTACATGACCGATGATCTGCTGCTGTTATCCGTCAATATAAACAGTGTACTCCAATGCAAATGAGGAAGATCAAAATTAAATAAAGTTTCACACATAAATACAAAATGCATTTTCTAAAAGATGATTTTATTCATGAAGGGAAAACAGCTTCTCCAAACCTACCTGACTCTGTGAAAAAGTAACCCCGCCCCTTCCCCTCTTAAATCAACAAACAAATGTGATTAACCACTTTTTTGGGGGGAAATGTTTCCACACCCAGACCTGGTTACTGCTAGACCTGCTGAATCAAGGAATCACTTAAATATAACCTTAACTAGAACCTGTGTGACAACGTGAAGCAGGCTAAAAGATCTTATAAAGCACCACATCATGCTACGATCTACAGAAACAGCTGAGAAACAAAGTCACTGACATCTATCAGTGTGGAAATGGTTACAAAGCCATTTCTAAGGCTTTGAGACTCCAGTGAACCACAGTGAGAGCTGTTAAAACAGATGGAGAAAACTTGGAACAGTGATGAACCTTCCCAGGAGCGGCCAGCCTGCCAAAATTACTCCAAGAGCGCATCGACGACTCATCCAGGAGGTCACAAAAGAACCCAGAACAACATCTAAAGACCTGCAGGCCTCACGTGTCTCAGTTAATGTCAGAGATCACGATTCAACAATAAGAGGCTGCACGGAAATGGCATCCATGGGAGAGTTTCAAGGACCAAACCACTGCCCACCAAAAAGAACACAAAGGCACAAAAAACATCTTGATGATCCCCAAAACTTTGGGGAAAATATTCTGTGGACTGACAAAATAAAAGCTGAACTTTGTGGAAGCTTTGCTGCTTCAGGATGATTTACCATAACTTCTGCTCTCTAAAGGAGTCCGACCAACAGTTTGTGCCCAGAAGCTCAATCACACTTGAGATATGCAGCAGGACGATGATCCAGAACACACCAGCAAATCCTCCTCTGATTCTAAAAAATAAATTGAGAAGAAAAAAAGAACAATTTAAGGTTTGGAGAGTTTTGGAATCTAAGTCTTAAATCCAACTCGAATGCTTTGATGACCTTGAGCACATTGTTCATACTCAAAAACCCTCCAATGTGGCTGAAATAAAACAATTCTGCAAAGCACAGTGGTCCAAAATTCCTCCACAGCGACGTAAAAGACTCACAGACAGTTATCACAAGCTCTTGACTGCAGTTCTTGCTGCCAGTCATGGCACAGCCAGCTCTTAGGTTTGGGAGCAGGTAGTTTTCCACACGGGGCAGGTACGTTTGGATAACTTTCCCCCTTTAAACAGATGAATAAATAAAATCATCATTTAAAAACATTTTGTGTTCTGTTTGATGATCTGAAACATGAACATGTGACAAACATGTCACAGCAGCATATTTACGTAAAACAGGCCAGAGCTGGTCAGCTTGAATGGGCCCTGCCCATAAACAGGAGGCACACACAGCTGTGGAGGACATGGATCATATATGCTGAGTTCTGATTGGGAGATTAGAAACAGGTGATGAAAATCCAGAACCAGAAGATAAAAAAATGTTGAAAAAAAGATGCTCTGCAAACAATTAAAGAATGCGATGGAACAAAATGAGCTTATTTGAAAACTATGTGGCAGTGATTTGTGTGTTATTAAATGAATCTACAGCTCCCTAATAGCTAATTTGAACTAATCATTAGAAACATGAATTTGGCAGTTGGAGGACTATATCAGATATCTGCGGCCGAGTCCGCCTTTTGGGTTTGTCGGGTTTATTTTTTGTGAGTTTTGTTCTGTTCTGATTGCCCGTCTCGGTCTTGGAGTCACAATCACATACTTAAAATTTAATTGATCGTTGCATGACTACGTGAGTTGGAAAGGTTGACAAAATCAAGCTCTCTTAAAGCCTTTACGCACTTTCTTATGAATTCTGCAGCAATCCTGGTCACAGCCCACAAAGCCCGGGTCCAAGTAACATTACACTACAGAGCTTCAGCGAGTTTGGTGGCCTAAACAGTCTCTGTTTGTTTGAAATGATTCTGATCGGCTCTCGGCCTCTCATTTCATCTGAGGAGCAACACGAGGTTTTCTGTGACTGCAGAGTGAACCATGTTAAAAGCTGTCTTAATATCCCAAGTGGGGGAAAGAGTCCGAAATCCTTAAAGAGGACAAAGTGTCTCTTAAAGGGAGGTGCTGTGGATCTGTGACTAAGATGTCAGAATTGCCTTTGGGACCAAGAAACAGACGCATGACGAGGGTAATGCGGTTATTTCCATTAAAGATTTATGTGGGGAAAAATGAGAAATGAAAAATAGCTGAGAGGGTCAAACTCTCTCCACTACCATCACCACAACCACCACCAAAGACCACCCAGAAAGAAAAGTAAGCTGTCAGTCATTTCATTTGTGTGTGTGTGAGGTGGAAGGGGGGGTTTGTAAACACTAGCACTATAATGTTTCTTGGTCAGATATCGCTCCGTAGCTCTCTTTAATTGATTTATTAGTTGCTGCTGTATTGCTGTGAGTGCACAATTCTGGTTGTTGCAGCGTTTTCTGAATCTAACCCACAACACTAATCCTTCCTATGATGAACCCACACACATGCACACACACTAGGGTCAGGCGAGGGTGCAGGTGGAGTGTGTCTCCAGAGTGTGTGTTGACTCTCAGGGGCAAGATGTCTGTCAGCGCAGAGGCTTGAACTCGGAGCTTGCCGTAATCCCTCTGTCAGTGAATGGACCTCCTGCCAGTAACATACACACCAACCACTGACCAACCAATAAACCAATCCAGTCTTTTAACATCAGTCCGAACACAACCCGCAGCCTCAGCCCAGACCACCACACGGCCCCCTGGCATCTGGCTAATCTAGGGAGATTTAAGAGAAGTCGATGTAAACAACGCTCCTTTCATGTAGTGACTGACAGATTTATATGTGATTACATATCACAAAGCACCCAGGACCACTCAAGATTGTCAGTGTAGTCGCGGCTGTGTGATACATCTGTGCTGTAGGGCCTGTTTGAGCAATTTCAACAAGGAATGCAATGAAGTATTAAAAAATGTTTTGCTCTGATATTCCTGTGATGCAAATGTGAATAATATTGGTAAGTGGAACTGACACACTAGAGAAAAACAAAGATAAAGCAATCCCCACTTAATTTATCAACGTCTGTGAGGTAATTCTACTGTCCTGACATGAACAATGATTGTAGGAAAAGCACGTACCAGTTTGCAAAGGTTCAGCTATGAGGTCTGCAAGAGGGAAAACATTCCACACCACTATGACTGAGACTTGTAGGCATATCCCGCTTGGAGTTATCTGCACACTTACGATTAAACTTGGTTCAAAGGTTTTAGCAAGAAAAACTGAAAGTGCAACAAAGCTAGAGTATCTGCATGATATGCAGTATGTGAGCTTGCACATTCATGCACTCCTACTCGAAATTGATTAAATACATGTAAAATGAATCTATATGCTCTCCTCTTCTCCTGGTTTCCATCTGAAGCTGCTGCAGGCATTTGCTCTCATTCAGTCACAAGAGAATCAGTGGATTTCTGCACTGATTTTGGCTGCGAGGCCTGGCTTGTTGCTGGCATTTCCTGTTCATCCCAAAGGTGCTGGACTGGAGTTAAGATCAAGGATCTGAGCATGCAAGTTAAGTTCTTCCCTAATAAACTAGAGAAGCTACTTTCTTCATGGACCTGGAAACTTTGTGCTTGAGATTGTTTTTATGCTCAAACAGGAAATGCTGCTACAAAATTGGAGGCACCCTCTTGCCTAGAAGTAGTTTATGTGAAAGTGCAGTGACGTCACAAATCCAGAAAATTGAATGTAGATTTAATCTAAGCAGATTTGGTCCCTGTTCAGTCCCACGTGAACAGAACTTGTCTGTAATTCAGCTGGAGTCGCAACAGAGAGCGCACACAAGATTTATCGTCTTATACATTAAAAAAATTATAATCTAATTTTACTTTATTGTTTGCAAACAACGCAAATTTTGCAAATAAAATCTGTCTAAATTGAAAGATGGCAGCACTTCATGGGAAAAATTGGCTCTCACGGATGCCAGTTTTTCCCATGAAATACTGCTAATGCATGCTGGTTGGTTGGTTTTAAAAGGATTTACAACACAACACACTCGCAAGATGGCACTAACTCAAAGTAATAAGTCAACACTAGAGACCTAGTTAACCCACAACAGAAACACGCCCTGTGTGTGTGAAGAAGCAGCTGGTTGTGGTGGTTAAAGATAGCCACTATTAGAAATTCTCTGCTCATCTCATCCACTTTGGTTTGATTCTCCTTCTTCTCCCTTCATCTGTCTGATAATGTGTTATTAGTAGTACTTTTGGCATTAAGGGCCACTGTCTCTGAGCTCTGGATGTTATCACCTCCTGCTGGTTTGTCACATGTTGTTCACAGCGCTTCAGCTGGTTTTCACATTTTCATGAGGACTGAGAAAAAAAACCATACCTGGGTGGTTTGGGGTAGGTCTGATACCTACAGTCAATTTCATTAAAAAAAAGAAACCTGGACCTGTGTTGGGGTGTGG
>VOQJ01015472.1:0-10743 GCA_015052665.1 Apistogramma diplotaenia
TTTTGTGTGTGTGTGTGTGTGTGGGGGGGGGGGCACTCTCAGAGTCCACCTGTCTGCAGAGATAAACACAAGGAGGGCCCAACAGCACAGGCTGGGGCTTATGGGAGGGCCTGACTGACAGTGCTGACATTTAGAAAGAGCACAGTAAACACGGCCTTGCAGAGAATAAATAGCAGGGGGAGCAGTTTGGCCAATACACACACAATCAAGTACTGTACACATTAATGCGCCGTATCAGTTTGATGCATAGATGAATGCAAGCATGTGACGATATGCATGCACACAGGAACAGAGCTGCCTGTGCACCTTGGTACACAGGTACCTTTAGATTGCTCCAGTTCGATGGCCTACTGTTAGACAGCAGATTAAAAAAAAAAGAAAGAAATGGCAATAAGTGCTTCCTTTTAATAGAACCAGCCTAGACACCCACACACACACACCTACACACAGACACATACACGCATATGCAAGCAGGCAGGAAAATTAAACACACCTACTGATTAATCCAGGACAGAGTGGATCATCAGTGTTGTTCCTTGGCCTTTTGTCTCTGATTAAATGGAGACGTATGACGAGTGAAGTGCTTTAAGCTGCCTACTGTACCACAGAGCTGAATGTACCTCTAGAACAATCTGTTCTCACCTAATAGTGATAATGGCAGAGTGATGACAGGTTTACAGCTACCTGCTGAGAAATGTCAGCAAATTCAGAAACATAATGTGTTTTATATATTTTTGGTAAATATAAAATATGTCTATCTATCTATCTATCTATCTATCTATCCATCCATCTATCTATCTACACTCAGTGCATTTTGGTATGTAGGCAAAATGACAACTATGTCTAGAGCAGCAGTTCCCTGACAGAAAATGCCTTACTGATGCAGGGGTCAGAGGAGAATGGCCAGACTGCATCAAGCTGATAGAAAGGCAACAGTAACTCAAAAAAAAAAAATCACTTGTTACAGCCAAAGGTTTGCAGGAGAGAATCTCTGAACACACAACATGTTAATCCTTGGAGGTTATACAGCAGCACGAGATCACAACAGGTACTTCTCTGGCTGCTTCGAGCGGGATAACGTGTCACGAAGCTCAAATAATCTCAAACTGGTTTCTTGAACATGGCATTGAGTTCACTGTACTCAAACGACCTCTACGGCCACACATCAGTCCAGCAGAGCACCTTTGGGATGTGGTGGAAATGCACCTTAGGAATCTTCCCAGCATGCCGTTGAATCCGTGCAATGAAGAATTAAGGCAGTTCTGGAGGCAAAAGAAGGTTCATTGCAGTACAAGCAAGGTAAACCAATTATTTTTTTCAATTTCACAAGCAAAAGCACCCCAAATCTACTTCATGTCATATAATCTAAAACTGCTTTTTCTATTGTTATCTTTTATTCAACATCAAGCTTATATGCGTGCATAATTAGCCAAAACTGACTCTGTATGCTGGATTTCATAGTCCAGTGGGCTACGTTACTATTTGCTAACCAATCAGTAACATTGTTCCAAAAAAACCCACACGATTCTGCATTTTACCTCAGATACCTCTGTACTTTAACAAAGTTTTGAATGTACATAATATTAAAAAAGCATATACTATTTTATTCACTCTTTCACACTAAATTGGGCCCTAATATACAAAATAAGCACAATGCTGTATTGAAGAAGACTTGAAAGTCACGACTGAGCCTATAAACTGTCAAGGAAAGTTTTTACAGAGGACATTTTCTTATAGGCTTCTCTATAATACGTCTCCTTGCAAGCACAATGGGAAGAATGGAGGTTTAAAGCACAGCTGCACTGGCTCCACTTTTCACACCAATAGGCTATATGCAGTCTATGAATAAAATGAGAGCAGAAATACAGGCTGCAGTCAGGCTAGAAAAAAAACCCCAAAAACGTCCAAACACTGCCTTCCATACAAGAACAAAATCTTCTCACAAAAGCATTTTTGAATAAAAGTAAAACTGCATATACTGTGTTCTTGTGAAAAACCTATGAAACTGAATTTGTGATGTTACAAGTCCCATTGCTTTCATCTACAGACAGTAGCTGTAACAGTATGCCCTTTAAGTCTAGCACAGGAAGTCATAATGCTTTAGGAGACACATCAGCATGCACCAATGTGTGCGAATATGCGCTGTGCTAACTAGAGCAACTAGGTCACCCAAATTTTCAAGGGGAAGATGTTTCCTTCAGGGCAGCATTCAGCGGGGTGAAACATTCACTGTGCTGGTTTTTTCGAAGACACCATGCAGGCCGTGCCGATCGCCACACCGCGTACTGCTGCACACGCTGACATGTGGAGTTTTTTTTTCTTTCCTTTCTTTCTTTTTGTCTTTTTAATTCTGTGACACCAACTACCCCAAAAAAAATGTTCTACCAAGATGCAAAAATGAGCACTCAGACTCACCTTGAAAGGACACTCTGAGACAAAGAGAGGTATTTGACGGAGGTCCTTAGAGGATAAGGGCCCTTAAAGCTACCAGCCTCACTAATGACACTAATGAAATTCAGTTCCACCTGAAACCTATTTTACCGAGAACATAAGAAAGTACAGAGACCTGTTTTGTCCTTTTAGTCACAGTCAGTGAAAGGTCTTGCATTGGCCAAGATTGCTTTGCCCTGAGCAAAACAAATGCAAAATACTGTAAAAAAAATTAAATAAATAAAAAGGCACAAAGCCATGTGTGGTCGAGCGTGCGCGTAGTAAAATACACACCGCTCCACCCACATACACACACTAAAAAGATGGCCGTTCATACAGAAAGAACAATTTTAAGGAAGCACGGTGACATTCTCGCTCTCTTGCTCCCTCTCTTTGTGTGGCATATAAGAAAATCAATAGTTATTGCAAATGCATTTTCTGCCTGTAAGAGAAGAGCATTTGGACAATAGGCTTCATCTCGCATGAAGCACAGCATAGTCTCCAGGCAGAAAACAGTAAATGTCAGGTGAAGGCCTGTGGGAGGAGGAATTCACTCCCTACACTGTGTACTGCTGAGCACCTATGTGCAGCATGCTGGCCTGTGGGTGCAAAGTTGTTTTTTTTTCCCTTCTTGTTATTTGTGTAGGGTGAGACCAGGGTGAAAATATATCCTTTAATCGCCACAAGAAGGAAGCCAAGATAGAATACGGCCATGCTGACAATTACCCTTTCACCAAAGCGCCAGGATCTCCATCTCCACAGTGGTTGCTACATAATGTATATGTAGCTTAATGTTTAAAGAGACAAGATGCTCTGTCTTCGAGTGACCTAACCTGTCTCTGCTGGTTCAGAGCTTACAGTGATAACACTGACATTATCTTCTCATCTCCTCCGGTTAGTGCCTCTGGAGAGCTCAGAAAGTCGACCTCAGTGTCTCTAATTTCAGGCACTTAATGAGATTTTTAATTGGTGACCTTTTGAGAATGGTTTCATACCACAGCTCATGAGAGCACTTGAGGGAAGCCAACATATCCCACTCAATACTCACACCAGGATCCTTCACAGCAGCTTTTTTAAGGGTCTGATATTCACACGCTTACTGGCCAATCATTTGTCAGTTGCAGAGTGACAGGCCAGCAGGCCGAGAGTTGGATTTAAAATTTCCAAAAGGGATCTACTGGCTACAAAGTTTTATTGTCCTAGAACATTGTGCCACATTTTTAGCACCATGGGAATTAGCTGGGGACAGAATGAGAATGAAACAACAACAGTCTGCAACATGACCACATCATAAACTCGTTCTCCTGCTCTTCATCAAACGTTTTACCGCTTCTTTGTACGACAAGTGGCTGACAAAATCAAAAAAAAGTCTCAATAAACAAAGCTCAAGTGAGCTGAAAAAGAAAGCAAGTCAGCATGTTGAAGCGTTGGTGTGGCAGATAGATATATACTACACGTAGGTGGTACTGAACGTCTCTTTGTGTACCGACAAATAAAAGCCGACTCAAAGGACTATAAAGCTTAAAAAATTGTGGCCTCAGCTTCTTACCGTGGTGAGATATCGCAGCCCTGCTGCATGAAGGCGCCAAGCGAGAACCAAAGGGAATTGAAGATGCCAAATTCATTGGTTTGCTCTGGACTCTGCTGGGTAGTGTTCTGCTGCGTTGGTGTCTGGCCCTGCTGCACCCCATTGGAAGCTGCCGCTTGGGTGGGAGTCTGTGGCTCGCCTCCCTCCTCGTAGTCTTCGGCGTGCCACTCGTACGGGCTGAATCGACTGACGAGGAAGAGGACGACGCTGACGCCAATGTAGGCAAAAACAATGCACATCCAGATCTCGTAAGCCAGCGGGTCCAGGAAGGAAAACACGCCGGGCTTGGATTTGGTTGGTTTCTTGATCATGATAGAAATACCCAAAGACATGAAGGGCTTGGAGAAGTCAATCACCTCTTCACGGACCAGGGTGATAGTGAGCGGAGCCACAGCCACATCTGCTTTCTGAGGAAAGAGTGCAAAGACAGGCATGTAAACAGTGCTGCATGATGTAACGCCTCATCTCTTACTGATTCATTTAATTTATTAATTTGAGTCTGCTGGTTTACTTGTGGTTCTAGAGTAGAATGGGAGGCAGAACCTTCAGCTTTCAGGTTCCTCTTCTGTGGAACCAGCTCCCAGTTTGGAATTGGGGGACCGATGCCTCTATTTTTACTTGGACTTAAAACGTTTCTTTTTTCTAATCAAGCTTTAAAGTTAAGGCTGGATCAGATGAGCCCTCCCTCAGATACGCTGCAAAAAGCCAAGGCTTCCCTTCTTCACTCACCTCTTTTCACTCTCTATGTGTTCATACTCTACTCTGCATTTCATCATTATTCCACAGCCTGTCTTTTGTCCTTTCTCTCTCCCCTCACCCCCAACCTGGCTGCCCCTCCTCAGTTCTCCCGAAGGCTTCTTCCTGTTAAAAGGGAGTTTTTCCTTCCCGCTGTCACCAAGCGCTTACTCATAAGGGGTCATGTGATCGTTGGGTTTTTCTCTGTGTCATTGGAGTGTCTTTACACTTAAAAAGCAACTCAAGGCAACTGCTGTAATTTGCACTATATAAAATTGAACTGAACTGGAAGTTCTTAGATGAAATAATACTTGTGTAATTGAGCTTTTAAGGGATCTGTCTGAGAGGATCACATGAAATACACGCTGGCAGTGGTGATTAAGTTAAACTGTAATAAACCATATTGTGTCTCGACATGTATACGTTTCAGCAGGATTGTTATCCAAGTGTAGCGCAAAAACAATAAAGCAAATAAAGGAACAGTTCAGTCTTAAGATGGTAGCTCTATCTTCCTCCCCCTCATCATGGTGCAGTTGGTACAAGCAGTTTAAAGTTTGCTTGTTAATGATCCGGGCCAAAATGAAAAGCAGCATTTAAGACTTCTGAAGAACAAAGTGGACGGTGGTGAACTGCTGAATCCGATTAGTGTATCAAAATTGTAATTCAGAGGAAGCCTTTGTAATCATATAATCACAAATTATTCCAGCAGCATACTGTAAGGATTTGTTTCTTGCAAGTGAACCCTGCCCAGAGTCTGAAATATTACAATGATAATTAAATAACCAGAGTAGAATGCTAAAAAGAAAGCAAAAACAGCAATCATCCTTAACTAGCTTTGTGAGGATTTCACCGTGCTAATGCCTTCAATAATCAGTATTCATAAAAGACATTTAGAAGTTAATTTTCCAGCTTTGAATGAGGGAGAATCTTAAAAGAGTTCCTCTGACTCACCCCATAGACCAGTTCTCCAACCATGCCATTCCACATCTTAGTGTCAGGGTCTCTGGCTCCATACTTGCCATCTGAGACAATCTTCAGTTTGTACTGATAGCCCACATGCTTGGCTATCTCTGCAGCCAGCTCCACAATGTAGCCCTCATACTTATCGTTCCCCACAAGCTGCTCGTGGTTCTTCTTCAGCATCACATATGGAGACTCCTGTCGGATGAGGGGAAGCCATTAGTAAAAAAAAAACAACAGATTTTTCTTTCCTGTCATCCTCAGATTTATTTTAACTGTTTTTCAAGTTTCTAAATCACTTACAGCTCGACAGTTTCTGAAATGATCGAGCATTTCCCAGAAATTAGCGTGCATTTTGAAAATGAAGCGTTATCCCTTGTTCACAACCGAGGCTTAGAAAAAAAAAATACTGGGCTATAATTGTTGGTTGAAAGGTTGAGAAGAAGAGATAATTAAATGGAACTACAAGGCATTATTTTGGCTTTGTTCCCTGAAGATAAGGTATGCAATTCATCCACAAAGACTGGCTAAGTAGGATGATTACTGTACATTGTACACTGGAAAGTACACAGCACGCGGCAAGAAAACAGAGGAACTGGACAGCATTGTTAAAGCTGAAGAGATATCAGATATGATTCAAACAAGCACCTGTGTGAGTGTGTGCATGAAGACAATGAAGCTGACAGCTCTCTGAAACCAGGATAACCTCTGCTCAAGGGCCACACTGTTCTTGTACATCGCACACTGATTGACTTGCCTGAGAAACTGCAGCTGACATGACACCTGGGGCTCCACTTTCAGAAATATGTATTTCATACAGAATTATATTCAGCTCAGTATAAATTGTCCACCAGTACTTAGAAGGCCTCAATTCCCACAAGTTGTTACGTGCTCCTGTTTTAAGCTAAGGTTTTTGCTGAGCAGAGCAAATCCTTTCACCGTGTTCGCCAGGGGTCTAGAGAAGGTGGGGGTGGGCAGTGGGGGGGTTTCCTCTGTGTGTTACAGCTATCTGTGTTCTCCTGCTCTTTATGGTCCAGATGAAGGTAATCATTGTTGCACATAACTTGAGGCTGGTAGACAAATGGCTCCCTGGGGAGATGGTAGGAGAGAAAGGACTGTCGTGCAGCGCTTTCACAGTGTATGCACTGGTGCCTGCAGCCATAGACAATGACAGGGGTATACACAGTTGTGAGCATATCCCCCCACACACAGACACACACACACACACACACACACACACAAGTACATGAACATGGAGACGTGGCAAGGCATACAAAAGGTCCTCCAGGACTCAATCACATTGACCTCGAACAAGTCCGCTGAGATCTGCTGTCATTCAACCACATTCATTTCACATTTGCACACACAAGAGCACTTATGCATCCGAACAAATGCAACTACACACATAAGAGTATAAAAAATAAGATAAAATACATGAGAGTAATCATATTTGATTATTTTCCCCATAAATACAACAGCAATACTATATTCCTATCATATTTGAATATGTTTTAGCAATTCTCCTGTATCCTGCCATTGTCTATACTGCATATTTGAAAAGTTATATACACTAAATCCCATAATAAGCAAAATCTAGCAAGCTAAGATTAGATGCATTTCAGTCATTGTCTGGTTTCAGTGCAAAGCCGCGGCCATCAAGACGAGAAGCTTCGATGCCCCATTAAACCTGTTGTGCCTCATTTCTCCAGCTCTCCAGGCCTGGTCTGTGGGCACAAACATGGACAGCAGGGACTACAGTGAAGAACTATGTGATATCTAAACACTAGCAAAACAACACCCACTCTTAAGCAACGAATCAGAGAGCACAAAAGTTAGAAGGTGTAAAAACTCCTGCGCCTGTGCTCCTCGCACCTTATCTCGTCTCCTGCGTTCCAAGACAGAAAACTAATTTATCTTCCCGGAGAAAAGGACGCTGATAGGAGATTATGTCAGAGAGAGTTATTTTGGGAGCTTACACGGGAGACTGCAACTTTGGGATTTAAAGAGGGATTTTAGGCGTACTTTAGAAATTAGATGTCAATAGACTGCACGTCACGTTTCGCCTCGTGTAGCCACGTTAGCGGCTGCCATCCTTGATTAAACTCAGTAATCCTGTTTATACTAGTTCTACAAGAACCACTCGACTGGCTTTACAAGGAAAACCATTTTCGCAGGATCAGGGTGTTGCAGTTGTTCTACAAACACTTGAAGTGGCAGAAGCTATCTGTGTCTTTTTTTGTTTGTTTGTATCTATTAGATTCACTTTTTCAAAACTTTATCCACCGGCTTTAGTTTTAAACCATCTTAATTATTTATCATTTTTCTCTGTTTATATGCAAACATTTTTTTTTTTTTACAGTAGCTATTTTTTTTAATGAAATTTACCCTAAATGCTTGAAAACTGGGTAAAAAAAAAAGTATGTAAGCTATCAAACTCCTTTTCTCGTAGCTGAACGGATTGCATTAGGGTTCACTTTGGGCTTTATTTAAATTAAACTGACTACTTCAGCCATTTTGCACCAGTTTGTTTAAACATAATTATATCTGCTAAGTGGCAGAGATAGTTGGCCTCTGAAATTTCCTTTATCTTAATTACAACTTGGAGGCAGACTGGAAGAGCTTTTCTCCTCTCGTTGTCTCTACATACGGCCGATTCTATAAGGAATCTAAAAACTTGCCTCTAAAAGAAAGTGGTGTGTAACCCCCCCCCCGATATTCTACATTGTGTTTTGCATTCATCACCTCCACCAGGTGAACACTGAATGCTTCTCAAGTGAAGCACATAGTAGAAATCCTTTATTCCAAACATGCCTCACAGTGGAGATGATTTGGACACAGTCATGTGAAAAAGAGAGCTTTTACAGCACTCTGTGCAGTCCTGTGAAAAACGAAACTGTTTTGTGTATGATATTATCAGTCTCTCACATTATTGTGGAGGAATTTTGTCTCTCTTCTTCAGTTCATTGAGCTTCTGCAAGCATTTGATTATGCACAGCTCTCTTAAGGTCCCACCACGGCATTTCAGTCGGGTTGAAGCCTGGACATTGACTGGGCCATCGCAGCACCTCCATTCTTTTCTTTTTCAGTCATTCAGCTGTAGTTTTGCTGCTGTGCTTGGGATCATTGTCCTGCTGATTGAGCCAATTTCGATGAAGCTTTAGCTGTCAGACAGGCCTCACATTTGACACTAGAACACTTTGGTTCACTGAGTTCACGGTCAAGGTGCCCAGGTCCTGTGGCTACGAAGCAAGCGTGAATCATCACACGTCTACCACTGTGCTTGACAGCTGGTAAGGGCTGTTTGTGCACATATGCTGTGTTTGCTTTTCACTGCGTCAGCATGTCCATTATGGTCAAACATCTCTACTTTGATAACATGTAGAAAGGACATTATTTCAGAAGTCTTATGGTTTGTTCAAATGCAGCTTTGAAAGCCAATGCTGTGCTGCCAGGGCAACCCATCCAAACAAGCCATACTTGTTCAGTCTTTTTCTAATTGTCTAGTCATGAACTATACTGTGACAGCCACTCACGGGAAGACAGGCAACCGTCTTGAATGTCTTTCCTCTTTGGCACCTGAATGTTCCAAAGCAAAACTGCCCAAACCTCTGCGTTTATAGATGTGTTCACACTTGCTGATGATCAATTGATCAAGTACGTTAGAAGCAGTAACGGTGTACAGTTTTTCACTGTAGACCATCGATGGTTAGACATGAGGCCTGTTGCTTAATTTCTCATTTCAACTAATGTTTTGTATACTTGTCACCCACATATTATGTAATGGCTCTTTTCACTACAACAAAATATTCTCACTTTAAAAATATACTTGAAGTAAAAGAAAAAGGGGGAGTGGTACCAGTTCATAGTCATTAGGGCATTCTATGATTTTAATTTTTAACATTCTACAGACACTGAGAACATCCTGTACCTGCAGGGGTACATTGTACTAACGGACTTTAATATCCTCTGCTTTACTGTGGCCAGATATTATCAGCTATGACAACAAAATGATAACCTAGCTGTCACAAGACTTGGTCAGACTGAATCTGGCCTGACCTGCAGACCTCAGTGCTTCCTCAGTGCTATAGTCCATGACAGTAAATACAATTGAAGCCATGCTGAATGCCCTGGTGATGACATAAGAGCTAAAACAAAAAAACAGTAGAAAAATTGAAAGATGTGCTGACATCATAAATAACTGTTTTTTTAAGTCTGCATTTCATCACAAATTCTAATGCTGTTAGGCAAAATCCTGCAATGACAAATTCACTGCTGGCTCCTTCTAGTCTATCTATTTTGTTTTTATGTATCATGGCGTGACCTCTGAGATGATGTTTACCTTTAGTGAGCTTTTAAGTGCAATAAATGTGTACTATACTGACTGGTTCTGCACTCCAAATGTACAAGGACCAATGAAGTTATACTGATTCAGATTCTGAGCAGGCATCAGTCAGACAGAGAGCAGTTAGAGAATGTAGTTGGGAAGAGAAGTAAGGGAGCAAGATATAATCATGGACGCCTGACGAATTCTTTCAGGGGAGTGAACTTTGAGGAACTCCATAATAGGAAATATGCTGCTTTTACTTTGTTAGTTTCAGTCTCTCACATCACACCACTGCTCTGTTTTTTCCTCTCAGACTTACCAAGATGGTGGTGACTATGTAAGTCCTGTTCAGCAGTGGGTACGTCTCGTTGCTGCCTCTCAAGCTGGCTGTGGTCACGTACTTCTCATCTTCATTCCAGTACCCGACCTAAGGCAAGGAGAACGTGTCACAAAGTGGGGCCCGTGTCTAATTAACTGCCTAAAGTTACAGTCTGACTATATGAGAGAAAAAGAACTTTTACTCCTACTCAAAGACTCAAGCTTAAAGGCACTTTATCATATTTCTACTTTATACTCAAGCACAGTCCAATGACCTATCAAGTTGATTAAGTAGCTCCTTACTGTGCAGGACTGAGATTGCCCCATCCGCCCCCCCCCCCCCCCCCACCCCCCCCTCCCCACAAAACAACAAAACAAAAAACAAAAA
>VOQJ01015476.1:7032-27351 GCA_015052665.1 Apistogramma diplotaenia
GTGATGCGTTACTTGCCTTGTGAAATGCTGTGCTGCACTGACATCAAAATGATTGATGGCGGTTAATTTGTTGAACGGTGCTGAACAACCGTTCACACAATCTAGCTTTACAGCACACTTACAAAAAGGTCACTGCTGTCACAAAAAGACAACAACAACAACACACTAGCTGCACTGCAAAAGATATCATCAGTCATTTAATCACATTTTAAGCGTACCTGGCATCACAAAAAAAAAAAGAAAAAAAAGAAGCAAAACAGATCTGTCACAGTGATTAGGTTCACTGCCTGAACAGCAGCACCGAATCCAGCTGGAAGACTGCTGTCACTTTGTATGCAGTACTATGAGAATTTTAGATGAAATGACAGCCCTTTCTTTTTTGCAATGTGGTCCTTGTATTGGGAAGCACTGTGGAGCCTTCAGCCCCCCCACCCCCCCCGGCCTCCGTGGCCCCGTGACGACAGCCGCTGGTGATGATCTTCATCCTAGAATCCTGCCTGTGTTAACTCTGAGAAGTACTCTGATGTTTGAGAATGTCATAGATGTCATCAACCTTGCTTAGTCTCTCAAAGAATGGGATGAGATCCAGGAGCTCAGTGTCTGACATGTCATTGAACCAGGAAGCTACAGGAACCTGGAGGTTCGGACAAAAACAGCACATGGTGGGATTATGAATCCTTTTACATACATACAAGACATTTTTGTGAATAACGCTAGTAGCTGTGCTGCGTGTTTCAGTGTGCTGCAGAAAGTGACTTACTGCATTTTCAGGGTGGAAGATGTAGGAGGCCGGCGAGTTGTCTAAGATGATGACCTTGTTGAGGTCTCTTCCTAAACGGCTCAGGTCTTTCACGTAGTTTCCTCTGTGGAAGACGCAGGACTCCCGGAAGAGACGGCTCCGGAAGGCCCCCCATTTATCCAACAGGTCTGACACGGGATCCGCATACTACAGAAGAAAGACCGAAACAAAACTAAAATTACCATCTCATAACTTTGTCCTCAACCAGTCAAACAGAAGCCCACAGCTGTCCTGAATAACAGGGTTATTATAGTTGACTGAAACTAAAGTATGTACTTTATTAAACTGAAATAAAAGAATAAAACTAGGCTTTGGAAAAATAAATAAAAACTTACAAATAGAGCATTTCAGCTCTAGAAATTTTAATTTAACTGAAATCTTCTTACTTCCTTTAGGGGTAGATACAAAATCGTCTCCCCCATCTCATCCCATCCTCCTTTGTCACACCAACCCTCTGCATGTCCTCCTTTACCAAATCCATGAAATCTCTGTGGTTTTCCTCTTTTCCTCCTGCCTGGCAGCTCCAATATTTCCTCTATCCCTCCTCTGCACATGCCCAAAACATCTCAACCTTGCCTCCATAACTTTGTCTCCAAAACTCTCTTGGCACTCCTGAGTAATTTCACATGAGGTCACCTGTAAATCACTCACAAAATGAGCTTTTGCTTCCAGTAACTATGCATAATGTTTTGCACATAAAGCACATGTTACCTGACCTACTATTTGCACCTGAGAACATACCTTTGACAAGCTCGCCGTGAAGAGAACGCACTCAAACAGTTCGCCCATCCTCTTGAGGAATTCATCAACGTGGGGTCTCTTTAACACATACACCTGAGCACCAAAAAAAAATCCACAATTGGTGAACATGATTTTATTATTAGGAATAGATTTTGACCATAAATGAATCAGGGGAAAATACGTTGACGCATTAATAATAGTTTAAATCTAATGTGTCAGGAAGGATCCTGAACAGACTGCCCAGCTGATCACATCAGATGGTCACCCCTCCCTGAGCCTGGCTCTGTTGGAGGTCTCTTCCTGTTAAAAGGGAGTTCTTCCTCCCCACTGTGCTTGCTCACAGAAGATTGTCTCACTGCTGTGGTTCTCACTTCAAATGATAACAAAGCTTATTGAAACAACTGTTGTAAATAAGCTGACGTGAACATGATAAACAGTCAATAAGCAAGTCAGTTCCCTTATTATCAAAATATCACTTCAAGAAAAGACAAGATTATATAATCCTTCTCTAGAACCACACATGGTTTTATTGGTACAAAACAAATAAGAAGCAATATGCGGATTAAAACATATGTAGAAGCACCTTCTTCGCCAAGATGCTCGCAGCCTTGTTTCTGAACCAAGTCATCCTGAATAGGCTTTCCCCTTTAACAAGCCTATCCTGGATTACTTGAAACAGACCCAGGCCTTATTAAAACTTCTTCTTTCTTCTGGCTAAGCACAACAGATTGCAGTTGCCGTTTAAAGCCAGTGGAGGAAAGGTAATGCCATCCCCACTGAGCACTGTGCCGAAAATGCGCCACATACTGAGATTGATGGCCGTGATTTCTGAGAAGCATGCCAGGCTTCCTTCATTTCGTCAGGCCACTGAAATAGGCACCTGCTGCTTGGAGCCATCAACAGAGAGGGCTACAGCTCTGTCAGGCTGCGAGTACACTGCTTCCCGTGCAAGCTGAAGCAACACGTTGGTGTTTGATATTTACAAGAGAGTGATGGTGAGTGCAAAAAACATCCCCTATAACATCTAATGTCGCACAGCAGCAGATATTCACTTAAGCACATCCAAGTTCCTACCTGATGAACTGTTCCATCAATTTCCACTGGAATGATAAAATCTGCATTGTTCACTGGCTGTTTGGAACAAAAGGAGAAACACAAAACATACTTTTAACTTATAATCTCCAAAGGAAATAAATAGACACTTTTACACAGAAACAAGAGTGACGGCAAACAAATGAAGAGGTCATGAGAATCTCTTTTAACCAGATCAAACACTGAATAACCTGATTGCCGTTTCATCAATTACTGAAGCACAGTGAGAAGGGTCTCACGTTCTCATAAGTTGCTTCTCAAATATTAGTATCATGACAAACATGTTCCGTATATGGCATAACGGCGTGGCCTAAATTGGTAGAACATGAGGTAAAGCAAGTAAGACAGATGGAATTTAACTGGAGGCGTTAGTGTGCATTTAAAAAATAAAAATCACTTTGGAGGATTTTTCATTTCCTGCATCAACAAAAAATTTTGTTTTTCTTAAGCAAATTCCACTGACAGCAGCAGCAGCTTGAACTGCATCCACCTTTAGATCTGCTCACAGGCTGCGTGAGCTAATGAGAACACTTCAACAGCACTTCCAAACATTTCACCACCCAACGCAGACAACACCGTAACAGCTTTCAGAGGTAAACATTTTAGGCTGTTTACGCTCGTCAGGATACTGTAACACATTTTTTAAATTTCTGCCTGTGTATTACATTCATTTTATTTGCACCATTATGTTCTTTTGTGGGTAGAATTGTGTGGTAGTACTTTGCATACAAACACTTATCTATGTGACTTAATGCCCAAACATTTATTTTACACATTATTATTTTTGTTAATGTTTGATTTCAATTTAATGTTATTGTAAAAAAAAACAAAAAACCTTTTAGCAGCTTTTTTTGCTACAAAACTCACTGGCTTCCCTCTTCCTTGTCTAACACAGAGAACTTTTAAACCATGTAGTTTATGTGTTGAATTAATAACTTTTATTCACCACCTTGTGTTAAACAGGAGCTCGGAGGAGGTCCGACTCCGTTTAGCCAATGCTAATATCCGGTAACATCTTGCAGGACAGTCTGCGACCCGAGAAGGACCAGCCGCCACGTGGCATTCATTACATAATTTGTCATGATAGAGGAGCCCCGACTTGATTACTTTGTTCACTGAATGCTACCATACAAGGTATCAAACAGACCAAAGGGAAGCTGCATGGCACGCAAAAAAACATCCAATACAGTATACTAACACTCATAAATCTATTTAGACTGTTTCACCAAATATGTATATGTAACCATTCTTTACAACAGAGATAATTAGTTGGATCTGGATTGAACACCCAGAACATAATTTTGAGGTAATATTTATTGTAGGTGCCCTATGCTAAAATAGTTTTTCTTTTCTAAAATTTTACAGATCCTGTGGCTATTTTGCAAGTACATTTTTTGGCAGGTAAATGAACTGCTTTAATATGAAAGTCTAGCAGAACTGAGGACAAGTGGGTCCATGTTAAAAGGGAGGTAAGGCTAACCAAAGATAAGAATGTGAAATCATTTGAGTCCAAATAGCATGACATTTAGTCAAAAGTAGGAAAATGTAATTATTTGGGTAATGTTTTTATATCCAAGATTTTAAAAAAATTGTAAAATAACATTTGCTATTTTAAAAATTACATTTGCTGTGAAGAATATTCAAGTACTTTTTTCCATTTCCAGCTTTATATCCATATACTCTGCTGTATAAGCAAAAATGAGGAATGACATTTAGTGAAAGGCCTCAATATAGTGATATATTAATATATTCACAAATCATAAAGAAATAGCTCACCATTTTGGAAATGTAGGTAACCTCTATAGTTACATAAAAAACAAATCAATACTATTGTCATTTTGCTCAGGCTATCAAACACTGGAAAAATTCCAGTAATATTGTATTCCAGTTTTTTTTTTAAAGATTTTTTTTTGGCCTTTTCATGCCTTTATTGATAGTTGTGTAAGTGGAGAGAGACAGGAAAGTGGGAGGAGAGAGACGGGGAAGACACGCGGGAAAGGGCGACAGGTCAGGAATCGAACCTGTGCCGCCCGCACCGCCACGCGGCATATATGGTTGCCTGCTCACACCCTGAGCCACCCTGGCGCCCGTATTCCAGTTTATAGAGGTGGGCGATACCGGGAATTTTGGTGTCGATGTCATACCAAGTAAATGCAGGGCCAGTAATGCCAATATTGATACCGATATTTTCTATATTTAAGCTTCATAGATCCAAGGGATTCAAAAGACCTAGGATAGAATTTTGCCAAACATAGTACATGATAACAAAATACTTTATATTTGCAATCAACATTTTTGTTTAGAAACAGTGTAACAGTAATAAAACAAAATTTCCCTTAACATTTGGAAAATAATTCTTTTTTGAAGCAGAAAAAGAGAACCCACAGAGTGTATAGAATAAAGAGTAAAAATTGAAACTTAAATCTAATTAAAACAATCTTGAGGTTTGAGCGTGGTAAACCACAATACAGAACAATTAACAAAAAAAAAGTATCGATCTTTTTACATGAGTACTGTTCAATATTGATACCAGCGTTGGTATCGATATTATTGATATTAGGATCGATCCGCCCACCTCTACCGGGTTACAAAATTCACCAGTGTTAACGCTAAAGTTGACACTGTTATGACCTTTCATGTGTTTGAGTATTTCTTCGAGGTGAACCCACTGCCTACATGGCATGTTAGCAGTGGTTCCTGATCACTATTTGCAAGAACATTTTTTTCATGACAAAATATTTATAACTAAGAAGTAACATAAATACTTGAAAACAAACCTTAACTATACCATGCATGGTTTTGATTAATTATTGATGCTGAATTAGCCATAAGTGTGAATGTGAGTGTAAATGGTTGTCTGCCCTGATGTTCTCCAACTTTTCTCTCCATTTGGACCCTGATTTATTTAAGTGGCTGGGTGGCTAATGACTTTCACTTGCTGGTCAGTAATCCTGGTTATTTTTTTCCAACTAATTATTTAAGTCACATAGGCCAACTTACCTTAAATGAACTATGCACTAGTGTTTCATCCAAATCAATGACCACACAGATCTTCCCTTCATCATTTGATTCCATCTGTGGGAGCAGCGGTTCTCCTGGCACCTGGAGAGAAGAACAGTGTTTAAACCGAAGCCTGTATATGGCAACTGTGGACATGCTTTTAATCTACGACATACATTTTAAACAAAGTGTCGTCATTTCAATATGTTGGGCAAGTTATTCAGCTCATTCTGAGTGTGAGCTTGTATTTCTAGTCCCTTAAGAGCTTTAACTGTGTTGTGGTGTTTCAATACAAGGTTACAGGAAACCTGGGATGCTACAGCTGCTACTGTGCTGACAGAACATGTAAATGTCACTATAGTGTGTCCCATCCTTCAGCGGGTGGTCAGTGATTAGAGTTTGTTAATGTGATTCGGCTTCTAAAAACAAGTTGGTATGACCAAACAGGTTGCTGGTAACACTGATGAATGTGTTTGTCCATCAGTGAGCTGCCACGTGAGCTTAATGGCAGAGCTGGAATTCGACACAGATGCCACACAATGTGCCAAGTCGAGGTCCCGTGTAACTTGTTCACTGCCATGGTTGGCAGTGCCACACAACCATCCAAAAAAAGAAAGAAAAAAAAAAGAAGGTGAGATTAAGATATTAAATTAAGGTATCATTAAAGTGGAAAGTTGATTTTGAATCAAAACTCCCTCATCAATGTGAAAATGCAAAAAGGGCTATGGATGTATAGAGAAAAATGTGTAACATTAATTGTTTATTTAAATGTCTAGAGGGTACCAGGGCAAATAAATAAATCTGATTAATACAAACATTTTATGACATATTTGATGTTCTTTTCCTCATTTTATGCTTTTATATTTGGAGCTTCATGGTCATTACTGGCACATGCCTTCCCTTCAACCCTCTGTTTGTGAGGGGCAGCAAATCAGAAGACAGATGAAGTAAACCAAGGAAATTTATTTTGTATTTGGACTTATTTATGGCAAGTCAAGAGCAGGCTATGTTGCAAGTTTCAGTTGGGCTTGACGTTTTCTGTCATTTCTTTAGTTAAATACAATACATATAGCCTATAAAAGCCTACCCTTTATAGGCTATATGCAAATTGTTATGCTGTATCTTACTAAAAATCACTGAATGAAGTGTAAATTGTGCATCTGAACTGGAGCTACTACAGCACAGAACACACACTAAGAATCCCTGTTCAATCAAAAAAATATTATATTTTTATCTCCTGACAAATTAAAGCTCCAGATGTTTAATGTGCAGCCGTCACCTTAGCAACAAACAGCAGCACTCAGCATTAAAATAATTAACTGGAATTAAAATATTTAATTTTACCACTCTTGGCAATAAATCACAAGTTTAATGATTCTCCGCAGCATTAATTTCTTATTTGAAACATTGTTGCATTTACTGTTATCATTTTTATGCTCTCACAGGCATCGTTTTGTACGGATGCGAGTTATATGATCTGAGAAATGTCCCTTTTTATGTGCTCTTACATAAGCCCGGCTTAACAGAGAAATTTGATGACCACCGCTGTCATACCTGTGCTCATCTCCAACTGAGGCTTTAGGTTTTATCGAGCCAGCTAACACAAAGAAAGCCTCAAACATCCTTCATAGTTCCTTTATAGTATACCCCTCTAATATAGTATAGGATCATGTGGCAATTTAAAATCCTGATAAACTGGCTGATATTTTTGTTTACACTTTTTTTGATTTCAGACACAAGAGACATTAACAGACTTCTTTAACATTTATTGTGTGTAGTTATTTATGAGTCCTTACCAAGAAAATATGACAAAAAACAAAACAAATAACTCACAACCAGTCAGGCAGAGTGTAAACAAGTGTAACTGAGGACTCATTTACATTCTTGCTGAGGCTGCTCAGATCAGCTGGTTGGATGTGATAATCCAAGCACGTGTTGCCAACAGGAAAGTTGCAGCGTGCCGATGGACAAACTATGCAACAGTAACACTTATTACATGGTTAAAATGTGTCACTTCCTTATATTTTAAATTTTAATTAACTGCCCATTTTAAATCTCAGTACCATTGTATCAGACATGGCCAATATATCGTGCCTACTGATATATTGGTTGGGCTCTAATTTAGAAATGTTTTACTTTGTTAAATATATTATTACTTACATAATTTAATTGAAATTTATATAAATTCAGCTTTAATTTTTAGGTAATGTTGGATTCTATTTTATTGAACAAAACTGCTCAAGAAAACAGAAGAACTCCAGTAACAAAATAGTTTCCCAACTCTGGGATAAAGTTTAATCATCTTGTACCTGCTCTGTTGGTGTGATGCAGTAGTCACATTCACAAATCTCATAGGAGTCATCGTCACTCTGCTCCTCTTCTGACTCTCTGCTCTGTTCAGAATCCTCGTTATCTTCAGTCTCGTTAACCATCGCGTCCCTTTCCTCGACACTGTGAATAATTCCTAGAGGGGGTCCAGTTTCTCTTGAAATCTCCTTTAACACACACTCTTTGTCAACAGCTGAGAAGTTCATGTCAATGACTTCGGTAATTCCAAATGTGACGGACTTGCACTCCGCTGGGCAGACCCCGGCGGCCTCCAACTCGGACTCTTTAAGAGATAAAAGAGAATCTCGTCTCTCATTCCCAGAAGCAAAAATGAATCCATTCAAGGCTTGTTTAAAAGATGACTGAATGCTTTTAATCTGATAAGCATAATATTCCTCAACACCTGGCTCCCAAAGCGCTCCATTGTCATCATTATCTACAAGCGACCAATATGGCTCCTTTTCTGAACATGCAATAAGAAAATTGTCTTCAGGTTTGTCTTTGTTATCTTCCGTGTAATCAGCACTAAACACAGTGTCATCACTCGTACAAGTGTGGCCAAGAGGTTCATATTTTTGAGTACCGCACACCACATCTTCATAAGCATCACCTTCAACAGAGATTTCCTTGGCACATGGTGCAAACATGCTCTCCTCCTGACCACTGGACAGATAGACTTCAGCTTCTTCTGAAACTCGGCCATCGAAAGCACAAGTTTCTTCATCAAAAGGGGCTTCATCATCCTCTGCTTCCTCACCATTTTCTGTATAAATGGCACCATTCTCCGAATCACTTTCCTCATCCCCTTCGAAACTTGATTCTGATTTTATGATCCAATCCTCAGATTGAATCTCTGACTCATAAGACCCATCAGTCAGGCTTGCATCTTCCTCATAAGTATCTTCAGATGCATCTTCAGCGCATGCATCCGTCTCTTTAACATCAATTTCCTTGTTTATGTCTTCAAATTGATATAAAGTTTTGGCTTTACGTTTCTGTGCCTCTTCTTCCAGATATAGGTGGTCATGGATATCTCCGCCATCGAAGCAGGAGATGTAATGCTGCTTTTGTGTAAATTTGTTTCCATGGCAGTCCACTTTGTCAAACAGATCAAAGTAATCCTCGATGATGATATCAGCAGTTTTCTTTTTATTCTCATCAGCTTGCTGTACTTCATCATCTTCAAAGGATTCCCACTGTGTCTGCTCATCACTGGAATGTTCTTGAGCTCCTTTTTCAGATTCCCCTGATGAATCGGAGAAGGGATCCGATGCAATATTGCAATCAGGACAAGTCTTAAAAGATTTGGTTTCCACAGAGGAGCAATCTGAGGAACCATCTTCTTCTTCTTCTCCGCTGGACTCAGAGTTGCACTGTTCTGAAGGAGAATACTGCTCAGCTGGGTTGTGGCTCGTTTCGTAGTTATCATTTCCACACAGCTCACTCGATTCTGTGGGCACCTCTGTTGTGGCAGGTTGCTGAAAGTCTTCTTGGGTATCCATGTGTCTCTCCCAGAAATCTGTTGCAAAGGCAACATTTTCAGTGTCATCAAAGCAAACCTGGACAGGCGTGTCTTCTGACGAACTGTGGGATTCTTCATCACTGAACTCAGTTTCATTTTGTTTGGCTCTGTAGCTAAAATCATTATCTTCTTCCTCTGATTCTTCATCATTTGTGAATTCAGTCGGACTGGAAATTTCGTTGTACTCACAGAGCTCAGGGTCACAGTCCACTGCTTCACATTGCTCAGAGTCCTCTGTTGACCCGTCTGCCTCAGAGTCAAACCACTCACTCTGCTGTTGTGACAGCTCATATTGTTGTTGTGCCTGCAGGTAGTCTGTGCATTCAGGTATGAAATCATGCCTTTCACACTGTCCCAAACTATCACAGTTTACTTCCAACTCATCAGCTTCAAAGTCAGAAATCTCCAACTGCTGATCAGAGGGCTTACATTTCTGAAATAATTGGGGGTGTTCTGCGTACTGTTCACAGCAAGGACTACATTCGGAAGCTAAGCTATGATTAGCACAGTGTTCAGAGGACTTAAAACACTCACAGTGTTGAGTACATTCATCACATGGTTGGCTTAACTCGGACGTCTTGCACTTATCGAGTATCTGGTCAGATTCAAAAAATCCATCGCTCTCTGAATATTGCTCAATGCTGTCAGCGTCTCCATTACAATATGTGAAGGATTCGAGCTCATCTGAGTTCATGCTGCATTGTTCCACACAATGAGCAGATAGGTCCATTTCTTCGCTGACGGTCTGTTCAGTGTATTCCAGGAGAACCTTTACTCCTAGTTCAGCACTTCCCTTTGAAAGGCTGGTGAAATCTGCAGCTTCTGTTAATTTGGGAATCTGGCACTGCTCAGCAAGCATGGCTTCAGTGGCTGGTTCCCCTTCTCTAGAGACTTTGCTTTGTTCAGAATTTTCCAAATACATAATGAAATCATTTATCAGTCTTTGTCCAAAGTTTTTACTCTATGTATTTGTTCCTGCAGAGACCAACTGCAAATGTCCGGCATCCAACTGTAAGATCCATTCAGAGTGAACAGCCACAGAGCTGGTGGGGGGGGAGGTCCTGTCTGCCCAAGAGAGAGTAACAGCAACAGGAGCAGCATGCCTGACGACATGACAGGTTGTCACAACCAAAACTGAGACTGAGCACTTGACTCGACCTTCCCTTTGCCAGAGACCAAGAAATGTATTTTGGGGGCTTGGAAGACTTGACAAATAACTTGTGGAATATCAAATCTCAATAAAAGGCTGAACTAAGACATAAATATGAAACTGACACTTGAGAACGTCTTGGCCACTTGATCTTCAGACCATAACAGCCAAAAGCCATGTTTTCCATGAATACACTAAGTGTAATCATAGGTAGTATTTTCAGTTATCCGAAAAATAAATAAATAGTATATTTTTTGAATATTCCATCATCACATATGCACACATAACGTTTTATGAATTTATAACTTTATATAATGTTTTTTTGTACTTAAACCTTAATAATGCAAGACATATATATGCATAATAACTGATACCGGATACTGCTTCAAAGCAACTACAGTAGCATCTTTTGCTCAACGGCATCTTCCAAGAAAAGCACTGCAAAGCAGCAATTTCCCAATCAGGCATGCATTTCTGCAATATTTACACCATTTCCGTCCTTCCAACAAGTCAGTGATTGATGTCTGAACATGGAGTACTTTTTCAAGCTCAGGAGAAATACTCTTGTAAACATGAAAGGCTTTGAGCCAAGAAAACATGTGTTTCAGGCATCAAACAGCTGCCAATCATGCTGACCACATGCTGTTCAAAGAAAATCAAGAGGGAGGGTGAGAGAAAGTTGATATCAAAGGGAAGAGCGGGGGAGGAGACTAAAAGATGGACTTACTTTTGACAGAGTCGCATTTTCATCTAGCGAGAGTGGAGCGTTGGCTTTTCCTGGAGGTGGTTTGGCGTCTTTCTGACACAGACAACTGAAGAGACTGCGAAGAAAACCTCTTCTGCAAGGCTTCTTTGAACTGGAAATGTCACCAGAACCTGGATCATAGGGACAGAGAGAAGCTAGGGTTCATACTGCACTCAGCAATGCAATGATTGCAGTAATTCACGAATTACTTCGCAGTTTAAAACGTATAAATCAACAAGTCAAAAGTGGGATCAGCTGTACTGCAAACGCTGTGTAATGGTGTAAGTAAATGTGCTGCGGTTAATGCATTCCAGACTTGATTAATGCCATGGTGTCGGTATTGGCGCCTATGCTCGTTGACTTATTCAATCTGTGCGTCGCTCTAGCCGTTCTTCCAGCAGGATAGACATTGCATTTCAGACCCAATACAGTCAGGTGGAGTTCCAACATGTAATTTTTAAAAATTAAATACCAAGAACTGTCTTGTACACAGGTATTAGCTCTAGTAGTTAGTAGAGTTGTTTAGTTACTGAAGCTATCCATAGCTGATCCTACCATACAAACTCCTCTTACAACCAAACAAATGTTTAACTCTAATTTGCAAAGATAAGTGCTATAGCTATGCACTCATGCAGTCGATGGATTCAGCAGGTTACCTAGCATTAGCTGTTAGCTTTCAACATCTCGTCCAAATATGGTTACTTGTGACTAAAAAAAGCGCAAGACTGGGGCCAAACTACAGGCTTTAAAACAAAGAGTGACATCACAGTGGCTGCATCGATTTTCTAGATACAGTATATAGTTAAACACCATATAATAGTTTCATTAAAAAGAGGGAATATCCTTAATTGAGGGCTAAATTTGAAAACATCAATGATAGGGGAAAAAAAACATTCTGAATGTGACACTTCCTTAGCTTCATGCTTGAAAATGTGCCAAAGAGCAAACTAAGAACATTTATAATTCATTAAAATGCAACACTTTCATTTGCAGATATTAGAAATGACCACGCAATACACTTGCTAATATTGCATACCTAAGAAGGAACAGCTTCTGGCACACACAAGTGGTAGACAACATCTCATCAGCTGGTGTCAGAGTGATGAAAGCCAGAGTTTACAAAGAAAGAGAAAACTGACAAACTAGCTGAGGCTTGATGACCAGTCAGAGCTGTCAGCTAAAGCATTAGTGCGCCACTCAGGCTACATCTGTTGCCTTAGTGTCAGGGTATTATGGACCTGTCAAGCTGCTTTGGGTGTAAATGTGCGATGATTATGAAAGTAGCACAGATATACTGAGTAGAGCCTGACCAATATAGGATTTTTAAGCCAAATATCAGTGCTTATTGATTTAAAAATCTGATCTCCTGGCAGATCTTTTTTTCCTTTCAAAAACTTATTTGACATGTATAGTTATTTGAGTCGTTATTAAAATCATGACAATGCATTTGAATAATCTTGTTTTACTGTTATAAGAAGTCGTGGAGAACTTGTCTGCATACTATCAGACTCTGGACTCTGCTCCGGGAAGCATGTTCAACAAACTCAAACTTAAAATAAAGTCTGAGTTGATCAACTCTGAGTTTCCTGTTCCAGAACAGCTCGTCAATCAGTTCAGTCATCTTGGAGTATGTTCACCCTGAGTTAGACACGTGTAAGGAAAGAAAGTCATCATCAACAGTGCTCCGATACCAGGATTCACCATGGCCACCATAGAGGGAAAGGTTCCAAAGCTCACTTGGAGACTGGAAAGGGCTAGAGAAAGTTGTGCTTTACATAGAGGCTACACGCGGGAGAGAAAAGAAAGAGCAGATGTAAGAAAGAGGACAAAGAGCTACTTTTACTTTATTACTTTGAATACATTTTAGAGCCGATACTTTATTACTTCTACTTGAGTAAAGAAATTGAACCAGTACTTCAACTTTAACAAGAGTAGTTTTTAACACAAGTACTTGTTCTTCTACTTGAGTAAAGAATGTCAGCATTTTTGCCAGCTCTGGTAATGAATGTAAAGTTTTGTCAAGGCAACACAAATGTCTCAGCTTTATAGATTTTAAATATTTTGGGAGGGTTTGGGAGGATGAGCCATTTTAAATAAAACATGCAGCAGCATAATTAAGGAGTTATGAACAGATTCGGTCTGACTGCAGGCAGAACTGGATTCCAGATCTCTTTGGATGCCTCTTGCAGTGCAGGTGGACTCGGACACAGTTTGCTGATCTGTTACAGAACCTATGATCCCATCGGGCAAGTCCGGTGAATCAGTGGAAAATATGTCGAGATTCATACTCTGAATTTCAGACATCAGAACTTTCAAAATGTAGACAGCATTTAATTGACTTTAAATGTACTTAGTTCAGTTTTATCTTCACTCAAACACTCACAACATCTTCAAGATTCATTAATTTTTCCTTCAGTGACCTTTTACAACAGGAAAAGGGATTGATCAGCATGTCGAGTGTCTAAAACTTTATACAGATCAGCATGATTAAAACAGTGATGGTCCTCAGTTGCAGTTCCAATTATTCCGGCCTTTCTGAATCTCGAACATGTGAAATTATATAAGAATGTGTTGAGCTGGGTCGTGCAGCCTTTTCTTTCCTCTTGGATGCGGAGGATAAGGGAGATGTGGCTCCACTTCTCTTTAGCCTTCAGGCGTATTTATTGAACATAAAGGATTCATAAAGCACATCTCCCCAGTACAAACTTCGCAGGCGAAGACGACACAGTCACAAGAACGTAATGATGTCACAGTTTGACGTACCGCAGTGACGACCAGAATTCTCCAGCTATGGTAACGAACGAGTAAGCGCGCCATCAAAATAAAGTAATGACTCTTAACATAGTGTTAATAATTTCACATATACGTTGCTCCGGAGTATTCGACGCAGCCCCCGCCAAACTATGAAAAAAAGTGAGACTTATAGTCCGGAAAATACGGTATGTATAATGAACTTTACTGCATTTAAAGGGAACAAGTTTCACTTCCACAAGTTTGATATTTTCATTCTTGGACACTTGGTAGCTTTACATGACTCAGACTTTAAAAATAATCCTCATTTCTTTTACACTGGCTCTTGGTGAGATGACCATATTAAGAATATCGGCTTTGTTTGTCTTGTTTGTGTGTGTTCAGTAGCCTTCATTAACCAGTCGGGCCCAGTTTCAGCTCTGTCCCAGAACAAACCTGACCTACTTTCAAGCCTTATCCTCCATGATGGCTTTGGCATGTTCATCAGCTGTGGCTCAAAGTGGTCAACACCACTGGGGAGCAGTCATTATTGTCACGGAATGCTTGCTGGGACATACCTCACTTGGTCCAATGATGAAAAGCTTATGTTCATAACATGTGTGAAGGAACTGGGCAGCTGAAGCTTAAAGGTTAGTTAAAAAAAAAAAAACACAACATCACAGTGCCCAATGCATTACATCTTCTGATATTACACATCAACGTGCTTAAAATAGCATGCCAGAGTAGTGACAGACTTCAGTTAAGGATTCTATGTATATATATAGTGCAGCATACTCATAACAGGCCTTAAACAGTCACAAACAAAACCCAGTTGTGTCACCTGCAGTCAGCAGCAGGAAACAGCTAAGTTATACGTTTACACTGCACAGTAAAGCTTCAGTGCATGCACTAAAAAAATGACCTAAACGAAACCACTGATACTGTATACTCTGCAGCATCATATCATTCCCAAAGTTTCCCGGCAACCATGTCTACATTGCAAATGTCAACATAAACATAATCCCAGGCAGCACTGACAGCACTGGCACCTGACAGTGTGAGTTAATGTCCAAAATAAATATAAGCTGAATAACTCTCCTGAGAGATAATATTCTGTTGGGAGGACAAGTAGAACTGCACTATTAAAAGGAACCACCATTAAAGAAAGTATCTGGTACCCAGACACGTGCGCTGTATGAGGAGCAGTGACTAAATAGGAACTATTGTGGCAAACTTGTAACTGCATAAAATAAAAGCCACAGAACAGTGGTTAAACACCCCCCCTTTTAAGTGAAGCAGGAAGCTGTTACTGTACAGAAAAAGCATCAGCACTGTATTGTGCAATGCTTCAGCTGACTGCACTGCAACTTGTGTGTGCTTTAGGCTGCACACTAGTATACAATGTCAACGTTAACATTTTTTAGCAGACACTGTTGACCATGTAAATGGAGTGGTTTCTATATAGTGCTTTTCAACTCTACATCAGCACTCAAAGGGCTTTATACAGCATATCTAATTCACCCACTCACGCAAGCACTTTCCACATACAAGTGCTTTCTAGCTAACATTCACACACCCTCACACTCTAATGAGCACATTGGGAGCAATGTGCAATGTGTTCAGTGTCTTGCCCAACGATACTTTGGCATGCAGAACTATGGCAGCCAGGGATTGAACCACCAACCTTTCTAATTCATAGAAGAGCCACAGTCACTGCAGGGAACCACCACAGTAATGTTAATGTGTGATGTTAATGAAGTAATCCATCACCAAAAACCAAAAGTTAGAACATTCTGTTTGAAAGTTGAGACTTGTCTTTACTTCTGAAGCTAGAATTAGGATTTAGGTAAGTGGTGCTGGTTAAAGCTAGGGTTAAAATGGCACAAATACAGCCATCAAATACATCTTTGTGGTGAATGTATGTTTGTTCCTACCCACCACACACAGAGTGGAGCAGACAGGATGATAAACAGCATCAAACTCTGCAGTGCAATTATTAATATCCTCAGCAATATTGTCAGCCGGGGGATTGGATGAATGGTCATATATAAATAAATTTTTACCAAAACAATGTATTGCCATATGAATATTTTGTTCCCTGCAGCACATGATAAAATTGTATGAGCACAGCTCCATGTGTAGATCTGCAGGTGGTCCATCTACAAGAAACAACCCCTTCTCTCTGCACGGTTGTGATTGCAGCCAGATTCCTTAGCTGCACTTTCTTTACTCGTTATTTCTATTATTTGAGCTGCAGGCGGCATCAGAAATGAGTAGGCAAACTCTAATGCAACATTCCTCACACTTCACCATCCAAGAGGCTCAGATGCTGATAATGAGGTTGCAGCATTTCCAAGGCGCAGCCACGACCTCGTGCCACATCAACAGCCTACTTAGCTGAAAGCAGGCTCATCTGGGACCCTTTCGGACATGCCACTGAGCTTGGATGCTTCTATTCCTATCTGAACACAGAATGAATGAGGACCCCCCCTCCATGACCGACTTTCCATCACTGTGACACCTGATATCCTGCTACAATGTGACAAGTTGCTTCACAGCCCCCCAGACCAAATGGTATGGCAAGTTCATGGTGGTCGAACTGGACTTGGGTCAGGTCAGATCCAAGTTTAAAGGTACAGTAAGCAAATTTTTTAGGTTATTTATTAGGGAAAAACATTGTATTTATATGAGTAATTAGATCTTCCAATAAAATGATATGTTTTCATGAACTTAGAATTAACCCATTAAAAATACATAGGAATTAGTCCTGGTTTGTGAAAGTCATTATGTTGCATTGAATACAGTGGCTGATATGAATATTCTTATTCTTACTCATTTTGTTTTATGTATGTGGCTAGACACCGGCCACATACGTAGCACACTTTAAAAGTTACTTTTGATTTAAATATTGCAAATAGCTTTTCAAACTAAAACATTTTCATCATCTCTCTTTCATTATGTCATTCTCCAACTCCACCACTGCTTTCTCTCCGCCCTCATCCTCTTCCTCCTCACCTTAAGTCTCATCTCCTGAACTGAGGTCAGAGCTCTAGCGCATGAAAATGTGCATAAACATGCTTATTTATTCCAGGCATTGCCACAATTACTTATTGTCAGCAGATGAGACGTGCGACCCTCCCATTTACACACGGCTGACAGTGAACCGGCTAAACAAAAATAACAGCTGTTTATAGCAGCTAATATTATCCTCAAGTGTCCTAAAAATAATAATGATCACACTTTCCCTCTTATAAACAGTTTGATTACATTCTCACATTGTACGAGAGTTCTAAGTGTCTGGCTCTAACGATGCTAAACAAAAACAGCTCTGCAGCAGCTCTGCTGAGATGACATAACAGAGATAAATATGTCAACAAATTGTAGAATAAAACATCAAGAAGTGTGAGTTTTTTTTGGCTGGAAAGTGTGAAAGACGTTCAGGACTTAAGGGGTTAAAAAAGCCTCACTGGCTGCAGAAACCTGTGAAACTAAAGAAAGGCTGCAGAGAAGCTTCCTGCTTCCCTTTCTCACCGGCCCCTCATTTCTGGATGGCTGCCATGTTTTGCACTCATGACCTCTTGGCCATGAAGAAGTAATACGAGAGGAGGCACTGGGCCTAGTTTACGAGTAAACTGAACAATACTGCCACCTTATGACTGTCTTGAAAAACGCATGTTATAAAAATGCACAGTTTAACATAGGCTATATTTTTTTCATTTATCCTGCTTCTTCACATGCAGACACTTCATCATGCTGTTTGGTTGTGGATAGGTCATTTAGCAGATTTATTCATTTGAGGTAATTAGCTCATTTATATTCAGCCGCAGCACAAGAACAGCATATCAAATCACATCACTGGGAAGGAGATAAAAAAAAACATCACAAATTCAGAACAAACAACCATCAATCTTTTCTTCTTTTAAACGGTGCACTCCCAAAGCCTCACCTGTATGCTTCTTGGTATGAGAAGAAGCCAAAGCACAGAAGTGAAATCCAAGCACATCAACTCAAGAGGGCCTATTGCCCTGACTGGGGCAGGTTTACTCGTGTACTGGGTTGAATATAGGACTTTAGACATCTCTTTACAGCTGTATCCACAGAATTGTTGGTCAGGAAGTCTTTGCTTGTAACCGATATGAGAATTTTGTTTTTTACTATATTAAAAATGCCCATAAAAGCAATTTTATGTCTCAGCTACCAGAGCCATATTTGATTATTTATATTTAGACATGTACAAGACAGCCTTTCAGATTCATTAATCTCTATAATTTTGCAGTAAATGGCTCAGTCCTCTGTTTAAAGGTCTGTATACTGTACATGTACTCTCCTTTGTTCCTGTTTTACACGTTATATTAGAATCTGCTAAAAAACAAACAAACACATAAGCACAATCAGTACTTCAAAGACAGCTAGCTACTGTATGTTTTCTATTAATAGGCAGCCAGTCACATCTGACTCATCATGAGTAACTGCTGAGTGCAAATAAAATCATTCCTCATTTATCCTGCAATGATGTTCCCGTCAGTCTAGTTACCACAGTAACTACCACAGTAACTTCAAAGCCAGAACAAAGAACTCAAGAACACTTTCTTTCCTAAAGCAATAACCACCCTGAACTCACACGCACTAACTGTGCAATACCCACATCTCTGTGCAATATTATTCACACTGGACAATATCTATCACCTCTGTAATGTACAACATCCAATATTTATCCACTACTCAATATTCTTCCACCTAGTAGAATGACTCACCATCTCTCATATCTATATACTTATATTATGTACATATTTTGCAAGCATTTATTTTATTTCTGTATTTTTTCAGTATATCTTCATTTAGAGATTCTATTTTTATAACACTGAACACAGTAGTGGTCTCCAATCTCATTGTACATCTGTATAATGACAATAAAGGCATTCTATTCTATGACTGGACTGCAACATTCCTAAACTAAAATTCAACACATATTTTCCAAATTGCTCAAAGTTGAGCTTTGGTGTCTCATTTCACTGATCCTCAGACACCAATAACTGAGAAAAAAAAACATTTGATCTTCTACAAAAGTGGTTCATGTGACACTTCACCGATAACTGATGAGTTCATTTCTGGGAGGAGATGTCATGGTTTTGGATCTCTACATCACCTGAAAAGAAACTGTGATACAGAATTGCAGAACTAGATTTGAGATAACTTTGAATCAGTGAAACCAGTACCTACATAAAATAAATGTTTAACCTTAAAATCTTCCAGGAATGTACTGATATATTGCCTGAATATCGGTCTCAGCCAACACTGGACCGGTTGACCAATATCTGCTCTATCGATGTGTTTTTACTGATATCTGTGGTTGATATTTAACTGCTGTCGATTGTGTGCCAACTACACAGATGCTGCTTTTCAGAGATAGTGGAACAGTGATCTGAAGGAACTTCAACAACATAAACCGTTATCTTTTCTTCCGTTATTTTACTTCCTTTAGTAAAGCTGCATACAACAAAACACATACATACATACACACAAATAAAAATTCATTTGTATCAGAATTATTAGCAGCCTGCATTTCAGATACCTACGTCCCTACAAATTTTCAACATTCAACACTATTCACACAATAATAAGATTAAGAGCAACAAGGAGAAGCACTCTGAGTGTTGTAACCGCTGTAACTTCGAAATCACATGACAAATGTTAGGAAAGTCCCACATATGCCCAGGACCATATTCTGAAGTACTACCATGACTAATATACACTCACCGGTATTCAGTACACCCCTTCAGAACTGCCTTCATTTTTTATACATGCATTCAATAAAGTGCTGGAAACTTTCCTCAGATTTTTGGTCCCTGTTGATATGTTACACTATCCATCATCCATCATCCATCCATCCATCATGTGAATCTGCTGTTCCACCACATCCCACAGGTGCTCTGTTGAACTGAGATCTGAGTAGAGTGAACTCTGGTATGTTCAAGAAACCAGTTTGAGATGACTGGAGCTGTGCGAGGTGGTCCCTTATCCTGCTGGAAGCAGCCATGAGAAGATGAGTGCACTGTGGTCATAAAGGGATGAGCATGGCCAGCACCAATATTCAAGCAGACTGTGGCATTTAAACAAAGATCAATTGGTATTGAGAGACCAAAAGTGTGCCAAAAAAAAAAAAAACCCAGCCCACACACCACTGCACCACCACCAGCCTGAATCACTGGTAC
>VOQJ01015476.1:34466-47092 GCA_015052665.1 Apistogramma diplotaenia
AGGTTGCCACACTGCATTTGTATTTCCTCTCTTGTCAATGTAGAGCCAACAGTAAGAAAGGAAGCAATTCATTCAAAATGTTTGCAGTTACAAACCTTGAGGTACTAACTTGAAGACATGTATGAACAAGGTTCACACTGTACAAATGCAGTCAGGCTCTTTAACTATTGAAGAGTTCCTTAATGCATTCAATTCTCATTCAGAACCAGATAATAAATAGAAAAATTTCAGCCTCTGCTGGTTTTGTGAGTTTTTCTTCTTCTGACCAAGTTCAGGACAGATATGGAGGGACCACCCCACCGTAGCCTCATGTCTTGTCCTGCTCGGAGGATGCCTACCCCCAGCCCCCGCCCTGCCAGCACCCCACTGTAAAATCCTGCCAATCCTGGGACGTGGAAGCTGTTTTCACTGGGTAACAGGTGCAGTGGGTGACGCTGGCACATTCGGTGTGGCGGGGCTAGTGGGAGTTTGTGGCGAGCTCTGGTAAGACCGCAGGAGGACTTTGTGCTTGGTGGCCACCTCTGCTCGCCTGCGCTGCTGGTCAGCCAAGAATTCCTTGAGACGGGTAGTTGTAAAGGTGAGAGTTTGCCTACGAAGGCGCATCAGGTAGGCATCTTGAAGCCAAGAGTTGTTGAAGCAGTCCTTGATGGATGGACGGGCCCTGTTGACAATAACATCGAGGAGCCAAATAATAAAAATTGGCAGTGTTTTCAAAGGTAGGCAAAAATTAAAATAATGCATTGTTTAGCTTACCAAGGGTAGCTACAGAGGATCTTTTTAAGAAAGAGAGAGGCACTTTGGGACACATTCTGGTAAAGTTTAGAGAGGTCAAACTTTGCTGACTGGATTTTGGCTTCAGTCTCCTGAGGATCGTTATCCATGAAAGGCAACCTGCCACTCAACCTGGAAGATCGGGAAGGAGATTTCACACTTGGAAAACAATATGTCAACAATGTGCAACAAAAGAATTTGCAATTCATTAGGTTAGTTGTGAATTCAATCAATATTACATAAATGTCCTGAAATTATAAATACAAGTGCAACAAACCATTCTTAATCATACACCTTGTCTTACATAAAGAATACAAATATATTTCTATTTAAAGAGGACTCAGAGGGTGGAAGCTGTGAAAGCAATACTCACATGACGAAAGTCAGAACGCCTACACTCCAGATGTCAGCCGGAGGGCCCACAACATCCCCTTTCAGCATCTCCGGAGCTGCAAGAAAAAAGAAAAAATTCATAGCCTCTGTTATCTCTAAATAATCTTTGTATCACACTTTATGCAAACGGCTTTTATTTATCACTTTGACTTCGTTTTTTTAATGTGTTGTAATTTTCTTCCTGATAAATGGCTACAGAAACGACTGCATATAGTCATATACACAAAACGTGTTTCCCTATCCATCCATTTTCCTTTCATTCATCCAGGGAGCCGATCCCAGCTGGAATAGGGTGAGAGGCAGGGGAGACCCCGGACAGACTGCCTGCCTGTTGCATGGCCAACGCAGAGAGACAGACAACCATACACAAATTATTCACACCCATGGCCAATTTAGAATCACCAGTTAACCTAACCTCATTAAGAGCATGTCTTTGGACTGTGGGAGGAAACATGGAATACCTGGTGGGAACCCATGCTGACACAGGGAAAACGTGCAAAATTAACTTGTTTGGTCAGCGTCACTTGACGGTGTGGAGTGACAGCATGGGTGGGTTTAACGGAGACAATATGCTTGTTTATTTTCCTATTTGGTCGCATTGTCCCTCATTCCAGGTGCTGTGTTCTGCCCTTGCTGCTAGTTTTGTGTTCCTGGTTCCAGCCCAGCTCTGCGTATTCTGTGTTTTGAAAAGACTTCAGCATTAAAGCCGCCCTTCCAGTCCACATCCTGTCTCCGGAGTCCTGCATTCTGGGTCCACGACCTGCCCGTTTCACAGCACTTCAGGACAAGTTCAGTCCTCATTCACGATGTTCAGCAATTAAACTGATTCCCTGTTCTGTTTTTGAGCTTTTGAAATTTAAGCTTCTAATTAATTCTCAAAATATTTCATCTACTTGGTTATTGTCCATTTTGAATTTTCATGTACTTGCTTAGTCTTTTTGTTCTTAATTTCAGTTTGTGTTTGAGTTTATTTGTTCCCTCAGTGTTTAATGTTTCGTCCTCCTGTGGCTTTGCCCTGATGTCAAATTAATTCCTGTAATTTTCTGTTTTTATCTTGGTAGCCTCCTGAATCTTGTTTCTAGTTTTACTTCACTCCTTTTTGTCTTGATTGAGATTAACCGTTGTCTCATGTGTATAAATAGTCCTGCCCTTCCCCTCAGTCTTTGTCTGGACATCTGTGTTCCCTCTCTTTTGTGCTCCTTGTGAGTTTCTTTCAACTCCTTTCTGTCTGCAGTGACTGTAACACATACTAAAGAAAGTGTTGTGAGCGTGCCAAAAACTCTGAATGGAAAGCCAAAAAAACCAAAACAATGAGCTGAAAAGCACTCACAGATGTGAGTCATAATTTTCTTCCCTTTTTTCACATTAGATCCCAACATTTGAGCAGATTTGATTCTGAATCCCCCTGGATTGTGAAGAACAGAACTCTTACACATATACTCCAGTGTTCCAACAGGAGGACTGAACTGCTTCAGGAAGAGAGGGTTGTAAGTCTGGGCACTGCCAAAGTCAATAATCTTGATGGCGTTCATATAGGTGACGATGATATTGTCTGGCTTGATGTCCAGGTGCAGGATACGTCGAGTATGGAGGTAGTCCAGACCTTGCATGATCTGCACGATATAGGTCACTACGTCATCCTCCGAGTAGCGGAATCTAAGAGACACGATAAAACTACTATTTAACCACTTCAAGCACTTGTACATGGATTATACAAATAATAGCATTAAATCATACCTGTCTATAAGGCTGTAGAGCAACTCCTTCCCACTGCAGTACTCAGAGATAAGCACCAGATAGCGTGGTGTGACATAAGCTTCGTGCAGAGCCATGATCCTGTCGTGATGAAGGGACTTGAGAATATCGTATTCCTGCAGCACTGCCTGCTTGCTGTCTGCCTCATATGGAACAATCTTAGCCATGAAGAGATTGCCTGTGGCGTTCTCCCGACACTCACGGATCACACCAAACCGACCCCTGCGTGAGATGGAAATTATTAAAAATGTTCCCACAGGAAAAAGCACAGAAAGTTCCATGTTTACAGTATGAACTGTTTGCTCATATTTGAAACTTAAATGTTTAGTTTGATTTGGTTCTTCATTGTAATGTGCTCAGTGTGTGTGAAGACTAGCCCTCAGTGCACTTTCAAGTTTTATTTATTTCAATTAAAGCTGTTAATTAAAAACAATTACTGAATGTTTAACATTTAAACATATTTATGTATTATATTATACTTCAGAATAGTGCTGTCACAATATTAGATTACCATTTTCTGATTATCATGCCTTTAAGAATTCACAATAAAAATATTCTTGCAATATCTATCGATAGTTTGGACGACAATAATAACTTTACTGTTAATAAATCTCATCTGTGTTTTTTGTCTCTTTGTTTGACAAATGAAATTATAATGCATGTTTAGTGGGGTGGAGAGATAGGCATGGAGCAAAAGTTCACAAAATCAATAATATCCTCCTGAACACAATAGCGATATTTCATAACACAGATATTGTCAATAATGATAAATATTGGTACCACTATTGCTGAACTATATATTGGATATAAAAGATAGATGTAGTGTCAGGGTATGGAATGCTAAGCAATGTAAAAGTGTATTAAGCCTGCATTTTTTCTAGCAGCCTGCAGGGGGAGACTCTTGTGGCCAAAATGCCAAACTTAGTCAAAAGGGGCTGTTATCATGGCTATGTACATTTTTACATACAGCCTATATTAGCTTTACTCATTAGTACTATTAGTATTGTATTATGTTAAAAAAATACTCTTTAACTTGCTAGCTCTGTTTTGTTTTCATGTATTTACCAACATATGGGGTAGTTTTGCTAAAATGACAAGTATATTATAATTCTGTTTCACAACACCTTGCTTTCTCATCCATGAATGTATATGGTTTCTGTGGAACTCCCTGGCGCAAAGATCCCTCTCCAGGCTTCCCCAGTGGGGTCCTACGTCCTGAAGGTGTGATCCGTCCTGATGGAGTGATCCTTCCAGATGGGGTAATGCGGCTGTCCCCACCCTGCAACACTGGTGTTAAACTCTGCGCCACCACCACAGGTGGGGAGATGGTTGCAGGAGTGACTGAAGGGGTAGGGGTTGTTGGGGTGGAAGTAGTTTGGGAAGGTGGAGTAGCACGAGCAGTAGCAGTTGGCACATACATCGGCACAGATGAAATAGGCTTCCCTATGATAGGTGCAGATGGGGGTACAGGGGAAGGGGGTTTGTTGGTCGTCGGGGTGGCAGTATGCACAGGGCTCTGAGGTTTGGGTGGAACAACAGGTGGGGGTGTCAGCTTTGTTTGGGGTTTACTCACACTGATGCTAATGGAGGTCTTGGCTTTGGCTGGCGCGGCTTGGGCATTTGTTGTGGGCTTAGCGGGAGCCTGCTCAGTGGGAGCTGTACTAACAGCATCGACCTGCACAACAGGCTTGACAGTAACTGGAGAGGCAGATTTTGCTAAAGATGGAACAGGAGCTGATGCTGATGGAGGGGCAGGTTGGGCATTTGTCACTGTTGTGGATTTACTGGGGGCTAGTTTCATTGGAGGCACTTTCATGGATGACATCATTACAGCAGGGGGAGGAGGGGAAGATGCAGGAACAGTCTTTACCACCACGGTGGCACTGGATTTAACTGGGTCTGTGAAACACAAAAGGATGGAGGCTGTTCAAAGACTAGATTTTGTGCGTGAATGCAACAAATAATAATTCACAGATGTTGCTTTACCACAAGTGCTGTTGTGTAATTTGTGATGAACATTATTCCAGACAAAAAAGTATTATACACATAAAAAATATAACCACCCAAAAAGAGCTGAGCACAACAATTTAATGTTTTCTCTTCACACCTGAGGCATCCAAGCTCACGACTTTTGAGAGGTTGCTGTAGGGGCCCTGGCCAGCTTTGTTGACACATGCCACCCTGAATCTGAAGGAGCCCCCTGCTGGTAATTCAGTCACATTGTAATAACAGTCAGCAATCCCAGTGGCCACAATCAGCCAGCTGGTCTCACCTGTGGAAGGAGGTGGAAGAAGTATCAAAATTAAATACATTGCATATAAATACATTCTGTAGTGTGTGGCAGTCCGGGTGTGATGCTGAATGTTTTCGTCCCGCTTAGTGTCTCATGAAATTGATGTGTGAAGTGTTTTTCTGTTCATAGATTGAAGGCAAAACAAATATTTTGAGCAACCAATCACTAGTTTGGTCCGTTTCAGGTTAAGGGTACAGTGTCCTAATAAATCTGAAAATGTATGTATAACTGTATTCATCTGGGTTACAGGTATTTAAACATTACTGTCAACACAGACCCTCTGCTCTCCTCTCCAGAGAGTATGTGCAGGGGGCCATTGTGTCTGAAGGCCTCCACAGAACCAGTGCAGTGTTATTGTACTTCTGAGGAATCTCTGGGGTCCCAGGACGGTTAGGCAGGCCTGTAACACAAATATATTATTACTACCAGTTTATAAAACGATCTACTCAGTAACACAGATAGAACAGGATACAAGCGATTTTGAATAAATATAGATTAAATATACTTCACATCTCTTCACAGACTCAAAAAATGTCTGGTTTCTTACGTGCAAGAGATATTGTGCAAGAGCTTGACACCGAGGCCAGGGGGTTTGTAGCCACGCATTCGTATATCCCTGCATCCTTTTTGGTGGTCTGCATGATCATCAGCAACTGCCGACCGTCAGGGCAGGCAATCATATTCATCCTGGCATCAATCTCCAGGGGCTTCTTATCTGAGGTGTGAAGATGAATATTTATGTCCGTGCTCTTTTTCCAGATGACTTCCCCACTCGTTCTAAAGTGTTTCCCTCCTGTTTGATCATCTGCCCCACTCTAATTAGTCACACTTCTGTCCTGTTATCCCTACCTTTGTGCTCCATTCTCCCCATTTAGCCACTGCTTTTTTGTAATGATGTTCAGAAAAGCCTGGATCTGTTAAATACCTTTTAATTCTACCTGCCTTGTGTCTGGTTGTGCATTTGAATCCATTTTCTGTTGTTCCAAGATGACAATAAAAGAAGGGTCACACTGGGATAACTACTCGTTTAAAGAGGAATCTCAGCTGTTTTACCTTCAGCAATATTCATGTGCATTTTGAGCAGCCTCTGTTGTCACATATAAGTGTGCATCAAGATGCAACATAATGTGTCTCTGCACTCATGGACTGTAGAACAATTATGCAAATTATTGCAAACAGCAAACAAAGTGATTCTGATCATGGACGTGTGATACCTTCAGTTTTGCAGTACTGTTTATTCACTTGAAAGATCCTCACCTTTCATCCAGGTGATGTGTGGGTGGGGACTTCCAGCTGGCAAACAGCTGAGTGTTACAGGATCTCCCTCCAGCAGGACATGATCTCTCAGTTTGATGTGGAATACTGGAGGGAAATCTGCCAGTTGAAGACATTAGAATGATTAACACTATACGATGAAAGGCCAGACTTAAAGTTACACTTTAGCATATTTGGTGATGGCTAACGCCAGCATCACTAGAATCACACTGCCACTTCTCGGCTTAGGGGAATTTTTTTTCACTATTAATGTAGATGGCATCAAATGCAGAGTTATGAACCAGTTATCTGTTGGCACACAGCCTCTGTGAGGCATGTTGGGTACAAATGTAGTATATAATGTTTAAAAAAGGTAACTTAAAGCAATTTATTTATATTTTAATACATTTCTGAAACTGAGCATATCTGAGGGCTCAGCAAATACATTTCTGTGCATCCTATTGGTAAATGTTATATATATACAGTCATGCCCGAAAGTATTCATACCCCTGGCAAATTTTGACGTAAATTTACTCTTATTTAACCAGAAATTATATTTTTGACGGGAAACGACACAGGCATCTCCCAGGAGATAATACAATGATGTACAAGAGGCATCATTGTGGGAAAAAATATTTCTCAGCTGTTAGTCACATATGAACAAAAAATGTCATGTCAAATTTGCATACAAATATTGCATATGAATACTTTCGGGCATGACTGTATATACTGTATATGGCCCTATATAATTGTAAGGTCTTTACAATATAATGTACCTTGAGATAGTATGGTTATTGCAGCCTATACAAGCTGCTTTGCAACCCACAGCCACATTATTGTTGTAATACTGTATTTGATATTATTAATGCCATATTGTGATGAGCAACCTTTCCTGTACTGGGGTCTTGCTGCTGCCTTTTTTGCCTTTGGCTTTCCATGCTAACTGTAATATACATTTTCCTAGATTATTATAATTTAGTCAGGAAAAATGTTTAACTTACACAACTTCAAGTGAAATAAAATTGAATACAAAGCAAGCACCACCAGACCATTATCATAAAATGTGATAATGGGCAAAAGGGAAGCTTGCTCGATCCACCTCTAAGTCTTACTACTAATTTTCATCTAATCTGTTTAACCCACTAAAAGAAAATATTAAACCTCATAATGTGATTATTGGTGGTTATGTGTCAGAATATTTGATAAAGTTTATAGTTTGACCAAGCAGTTGCAAACTGTCACATTATAAAATCACCAGTTAGTCAAAGTCACAGAACCACTCTGTGTTGGTGACATTCAGCTTTAGTTTTGGTCTGCTAAAGGAAGCAAAGTTGTCACTGGATGTAGATTCATATTTAATGGATACATATAAAAGTGGACTTCCTTTTGAAACTGGAAGGACATTCAGTACTAAATGTCATCACTATCTTACTTTTTATCACAATGAAATCATAAATTCTTCACGCACACTCTCATAGGCCTTACCAGAAGCCAGTTTGGAGTACTGGCGTGAACGTAAAGAACTATTTTCTCTGGAGATTGCTGTTGGTATGTCAGGCTGAGATACTGTCTTATCTCGCCTCCCTCTAGTCAGGCCCCATCGATCCCAACGGGATCTCCGTTCAACCTCCAAACCACCTATGAAAAAAAAGAACTGCTTCATAAATGACCTCACTCTTAAAATACTACAAGAGATAGTCCTCTGGTCAAATATAGATTCAAGACAGAAAGATATCCAACCATACCCTTTGCTGTTTCTGATTTTAGACCGGGCATAGAGTCTAGAGACTCGGATGAGGCGCCGTTAGTGGCCTGAGATGCTAACTGGTTCTGAGGAACTTTGGTTGTACGGCTCTCTGATGTTGAGCGACGAAGCATGGATAGAATGGGTGTCCTCTTGGGTTCCTTTTCTTCTGATGCTCTTCTTTCCTCTGAATAGCTACGGATTCTTGTAGAGATCCCAGCCACTGTTGATTCAATTTTCCTGCGCATTGCCAACACTGGCGATTCATTCGGTTTCTTAACCTCCTTTTCATCATTTTCCACCAATTTATCAGCTCCACCATCCATTCGGTTCATCTCTACTTCTTTCTTTTCCTGAGACCCTCTTCTGCCAAGGGTCCAAGAAAGTCTTCGTCTTGAGGCAGCAGAATCATCTTCCTTCACCAATTCCTCTTTGCGCTCTATTGATGGAGTTCTCTTCAAGCGCATTGAGAGTCTTCTCATAAAGCCTTGGTCTTTCTGAGCTTCACGAAGGTCCTGGACTGATTTTGACTTCTCCTCAAGTCTTCTTGGTTTCAATTCTAATGGGGCACCAGTTGGCCCAGGTCTGTACATCTCTTCACCCATCTCAGTAGAATCCGAAGTAGCTTGTAATCCATCATCTTGCTTTGAGCGTGACAGAAACTTCAGACTTCTGGAGAGAGAAGATTCACGTTTTTTAAAGCGTGCCTCAAAGACCTCTTCAGAGGTAATGTCCTGCAGGTCAGCTCCTGTTGAAAGCTCTTGTTGGGATGAGGAATATGTGACTGTCTTTGGTGGACTGGGCTCTTTTGTTATCATTTCTGGTGAGGCTACCCTGGAATATACAGCAGGGTGCTCGGTGGTTGAAATGATGGCTGGCTTTGGTGGATCGGGTAAATCAGATCTGGCAGGGGAAGGGATTTCAGTTGAAACTGAGGATGATGAAGCTGTTGGAATAACAACAGGTGTAGAAGGGCCTAGTGGTGGCTCATTTTGAGGATGAAGTGTAGGGACCATCATAGTCTGCATAATACTGGCATATGCTGAAGTCCTTCCATCTGGAAGAACGACTCGAGAAGGAAGTGAGGGTGTTACATATGTTGAAACAACTTTTCCTGGGGTACTGGAATATTCTTGTGTTGTTCTCACTATAAATGAGCTTGTGGTTATTGTCACCTCAGAAGATTTCACAGGGATAGTTACTTTCTCTTCTACGGCAACTTCTTCTTTAGCATTTGATTCAGTGACACTATCAACTCTTTCTTCTTCTTCTTTCACAAACTCTTCCTTTGCTTCATGCTCCTTTTCTCCTTCTTTTTCCTCTTCCATTTTCTCTTCTAACATAGGGCTTTGCTCCACAGAAGAAGGCGTAGGAATTCTCTGATCTACAGACTCTGATTCCATCATCGGCTCTTCTGAAATACTCATGTCCTTTTCGGAGAAACCACTGGTGCTCGATCGCTCATCAAAATTGCTATCTGTGGTCAGCCCTTCCATCTTTTCACTTATAGTCTCATGTGGCTTTATCTCTTTTTCCATAAACGACTCCTCACTCTCAGTTTTGGTCGGACTCAATTCTGGAGTTGGCGGTTTTGGTGACGGTTCCCTGGGAGTCACTGGGCGGGAGTCTAGCTTGGTTTGCTCTGTTAGAGATGACATAGATATGGCCTCCTTTAGCCTTCTCTCTTCTACCTGTGCCAAGGGGATCTCCAGAGGAGCTCCTGAACGGCGATGTAATGGTATGGGTTCTGGATCTCCCTGACTGAAAGAAGTGCTTTTGCGCAAAATTTTTGGTTTGGGAACTTCATCCCTTGGAAAATCACTGGATGCTGCTCTAGTTAGTGGAGGTGGGCCCAGACGAGCAGTACGAGAGTAACGATCTGTGGATATTGCACGTTTTTCATCTCCCATTCCTAATGTTTCCAGTAGAGGTCCCCTCAGTCCACTCATCTTGTTGTCCACAGAGCCACCACGAAGTAGTCGTTGCCTCATCAGCTCCAGTTTGAGAGCATAGTCCTCTTGGCTCATCTTGGCGGTTCCTGGACTGGTGCTCCTTCTCGGTAGTTCCATGGAGACAGCTTTCTTCAGAACTCTCCTGCCATCATCTTGACTTCCTTCTCCAGATCCTTCCTCTGGTGTAATTCGGAGCATCAGTGCACTGTCCGCCGAGCCACCACGCCTTAGCTCTCCTCGTCGTCGTGCACCTTCTGGTTTATCTGACTCCATGCTCGAACCTCGTCTCAGTGGTTTTCTAGACAGCTCTGACTTTTGCGGCAATTCAGAAGGTGACTCTTCATCATCTGAGGAACCCTTTTCATTGAGTTGTGATGACCTTTTCCTCAGTCGAGCTTTACCTCCTATCTCAATTCCTTCTTTATTCATTTCCTTAGGATCACACTCCATTGCTTCATGGCCTTCAACAGTAGAGCCAGACCATTTACTTGTTTCATTCTTCCCTGTTTCCTGCTCACTGGTCTGAATGTCATTCAGTGACATCCTTGATCCAGAGAATTCCATGTTAAGTGGCATTGGAATAAAGGGTAGTTCATCTATGTCCTCATCAGAATCAGAGGAAGATGATGGCAGTGTTGAACCTTCTTTAAGATGCCTGGGAATTGCAATGGAGACATGGCTGGAGGAATCATTCAGCAACTCAGGGATGGATCTCATGACCATTTTTGATTTATAGCTGATCAGAGAACGCTAAAAAAAAAGAAAGAAATGTGACACATTAAGTTCCACAACGCGACATTTTCAAAATGCCATATTTAAGAATTAAAACAGGACTCACCTGCCACCTTCTGCGAGATACAAACTTCTTTAAGGCCTCTGTACTTATGGCCTTCCCTTTGCTGAGGGTCTGTGCAATAAAAAATATTAAATTTAAATGAAATAAATTATGAATGGGACTTTATTTAGTCTTGGCCATTGGCTATGGATGATAAACAGTACAACAGTAGGATTCAGTGGCTGATTCATACCTTGAACCAGGGATGTCTGAGACATTCTTGAGTGTCAGGTCGCCTAAAAATATAAAACAAATTTGAAAACCAAAGAAACAAATAAAAAAAAAAAACTGCAGCAGCTTGTGTGACCAGTAAGTATCGGAACTGAACAAAACTATCTGAATAACACTAAACAGAGAATAGCGAATAAAACTAATATGAAACAAAATGGCAAACTTTATTCTTTACCTCACTGATGTTAACTTACTGTAGGTATCCCTGTTTTTGTGAATTATAATATTTGATGTATGATCTTAGACAATACATAATAAATAATGACAGTTATCCAGCCATTCAAGATTGTATCAGTCTTATTGTCACTGGTTGACTCACTGTGTTTACATGTGTTGAAACCTAAACTAAAGAGATCCAATGGCACTACTCACAGCCTGTCTGCCACCAGCAGCTTAATGATGAACCCTTTGACCTCTCGGCAAAGGTCAGAAAACATGCTCTCCTCGAAAGCCACGTTATAGTTCCTGATGTTCAGTACGGAGCTACGATCATTCTCACCAGCAAATGGAGAGACGCCAGTCAGGCTGACAGCAGAAATAAAGAAGTGAGATTAAATAACAAAGCTACAGCTGCAGTTCTGAATAGGCAAACATGCTAAAAACTGTTTTTAGCATCATGGAAAGAGGAGAGACAATAATAAATGTCCTCACCACAGATATGCAATAACTCCAATTGGCCTAGAAAAGCAGAGAAAAAAAGGTGTTTAAGATCAGGAATGAATATATTTATAAGTATTGTTTATTAAAGCTTTTCTACTGCTGGCAATAAAAAAGCAAAAGGAAACAGTTTGTGATCAAATGGGGTCAAGCTGACAATTACGTGCAATGCGTTTGCGATTATATGATAATCCGGCACAAATCGCACAATTTTTGCTGTCTTCATACACAGAAATTCACATCAAGAAGTTACTTTCAGACTCCAGCCACAACCTCAGAAACCCATCCATCCATTTTCCACTGCTTATCCGGGGGCGGGTCGCGGGGGCAGCAGCCTAAGCAGAGAAGCCCAGACCTCCCTCTCCCCAGCTACCTCCACAAGCTCATCCGGAGGGACCCCAAGGCGTTCCCAGGCCAGCTGAGAGATATAATCTCTCCAGCGTGTTCCGGGATCTGCCCCGGGGCCGCATCCCGGTGGGACATGCCCGGAACACCTTGCCCAAGAGGCCCCCCAGGGGGCATCCTTGTGAGATGCCCGAACCACCTCAACTGGCTCCTTTCAATGTGGAGGAGCAGCGGCTCTACTCTGAGCCCCTCCCGGATGGCTGCACTCCTCACCCTATCTCTAAGGGAGAGGCCAGCCACCCTTCGGAGGAAGCTCATTTCGGACGCTTGTATTCGCGATCTTGATCTTTCGGTCACTACCCAAAGCTCATGACCATAGGTGAGGGTGGGAAGGTA
>VOQJ01015477.1:14522-25014 GCA_015052665.1 Apistogramma diplotaenia
CAGACCCAGAAGATTGAAGAGTGAATATTGTTTTCATGCAAAGTTAGCTCTCCTGTGCATCCAACTGTCATGGTCCAAAGGTTTTAGGCCCAGTATTTTGAGTTTATTGTTATGCGCCTTTATTAAGCATCTTTTCTTATTTTGCTATTTCATACCACATGTTACATGTTTAGTTTTGACAGCTGATGAAGTCATATGAATCCCTGTGTTATTCCCTGTCCCTGTGTCTGGTTTTTGACTTTGTGTGATGTGTACTTACCTTCTGTTATGCCTGGTTCTGCTCCCACGTTTATTTATCATCTGTCTCTATGTCCAGTTCTTGTGTCTTACGCTTCCCCGTGTTGTGTTACGTTTACGTTTGTGTTACAGTTGGTCTTTTCCTGTTTTATTTTGGCAATCCCTTGTTTTCTGCTTATTCTGTTCAGTTTCCTGTGTTCTCTGTGTTCATTGTGAAACTTCCTTGGCATTAAAGCTGCTTTGAGCTCAGCTCTGTTTTCACGGGTCCTGCACTTAGGTCCAACTCTGCCTGCCACACAGCCAAACCTGACACCAACATGCTTTCTTTCCTGATTTTTTAAAACTTTTTGTGTGTGTCTTCTGGTTTTGTTTGGCAAGATGAACTGATTGTGAACTCTCACCTGGTCTGTGAGAAGAGTTCTCACTCTGTGTCCTACCAGTGGACACAGTCACGCACATTTGTTCATGTCTTCATGTGTGTTCAGAATTTAGGGATTAAGTTACTCTCCTCAAAACCAAAATAAAATTCTGTCCTAAACTGAATAAAGTTAATAGTATTAAAATAATCTCAAAACAGTGCATTTTCTAATTGAAACAAACTAAAATGCAACATTCAGTAAGTTAAATTGCATTATAGCTTCTGGTGGTTAAAATCAGTTAAAAGACTCCAGTCTACTGCACACCGAGGCTCCTTGCTAGTACTGAGTTTGACCTCATTTTGCCTTCAGGATTGTCTTCATTCTTCACTGCTGCAGATGTGTCAGCTGCACATCCATGATGTGAATCTCCTCTTCCAGCACATCCCAAAGGTGCTTTAATGGACTGAGATCTGGTGACTGTGGAGGTTACTCGAGTACAGTGAACTCACTGTCATGTTCAAGAAGGCAGTTTGAGACGATCTAAGCTCTGTGACATGGGTCATTATCCTGGTGGAAGGGAAAGACATGGACATGGTCAGCAACAATGCTCTGGTAGGCTGTGGAACTTAAATTTGTCCCAGTTTGTACTAAGGGGCCCAAAGTGTGCCAAGAAAAAAAAAACCCTCACACCATTACAGCAACACCACCATCAGCCTTAAATTGTAGCTTCAGTTTCTTGATCTTAGAGTGACACCCAGTGTGGTCTTCTGCTGCTGTAGCCCAATTTTGTACATGTTGTGTATTCTGAGATGTTCTTTTACAGTTACCCCCCCCCCCATCAGTTTGAAGCAGTCCATTCCCCTCTGACCTCTGACACCAACAAGGCATTTTCACTTAGAGAACTGCTGCTCACTCTTTTTTCTGCCTATTCTCTGTAAACCATAGAGGTGTGTCAGTGGGAAAATCCCAGTATATCAGCTCATCCAGCACCAACACCCACGCCATGATCAAATTTCCTTAAATCAGCTTTCTTCCACAATCTGAAGCTCAATTTGAACTTCAGCAGGTCACGTTGACCATGTCTCTGTGCTGTTGCCGTGTGATTGGCCGGTTTGATATTCGATAGCAAGCAGTTAAGCATGTGTACCTAAATGCAGTGACTGTATATTACCCAATAAACCTAAATGATTTGCAAACAGTTTTGTTTTTATTCCATCTTTGGGAGGGCAAATGTGCTAATACAGTGTAAAAATAATATTAGAAATATGAGAGGAACAACTGCATGTTTGACCTGAAAGTGGAGCTTCTGTTTCTTGCAGAGATACAGCCTACACATCATTTTACTGAATAGTCCCACAGTAAAATCAGTGCATGAATAACTGTGGATGTATACTTCTTTCATTTTACACATCAAAGACATCATCAAACCACAGTTTGAAGTTTCAATAAAAGAGATGTCTTTTAGTTTGAAGCATTCGAGCGGCAGATGGAAGGAGTATTGAGATCTCACAGTGAAGCCAAGCGAAAACTGTCAAAAGTAGTTCTGAGATTATTTTTTTCCTTAAATCATAGCTCAACATTTGAAAAGTAAAAGATGCACTGCACCTCTCAGATATGTTAAGGCAACTTTTATAAAAGCTTGATTTCGCCTTCTTAGTGTTATTCTTTGGGTGAATTCTGGGTAAAAAGAATATCAATAAGATTTCTCCATTCCTATTTTGTGAAAAGTAAACAAACCTTCAAATTATAGCAAGCCTTTAATTAAGGAGATGATCAAACGATTAAAATCTCGTTAATTACAGACCTCACAACCATGTCTGCCAACATGAATATTGAGGTCCTAATTAATATTTGTGGGGCTGTTTTGTTCTTAGAAGACACTGGCGTTAATTAGGCAAAAACAAGTCAAATTAACATTTCAGTAATGAAGAAACATACCTTCATGTTCTTATTTCTCTCTGTCTGAACACACTCTGATACAAAATTGGCATCTCAAAGCTTTCTGAGGCATGTTCTTATCAAACAGAAGCAATGAAGTTTTCCGGCACATATTTTTCATCCCAATGCATGACTGATCAATGTGTGCAATTCTTGTTTTCCTTATTGAAAACAATTTTGGGAAACAATTTAGTTTTGAATCTTTGCTACGTATCGGTGTAAGACATCTTTTACATCTTTATCAGTTCTTTGTGAAACATCGAGAAAACACCTGTGACTGTTAAATGACAGCAGCCTCTTGCTACATGTGTGGATTCCTTGCTGTGCTGTTCCGTGTAAGTCAGATATGAGTGATCGCTGTACATACTGTATATCTGAGCAGGACAACTTGACTTGTACATAACAAAGCTGTGAACAGCAGATACATTCTACATAACAAACTTATGACTGGTAATAGCTTGTAATCGCCCCTGGGTACAGTATGGACCTCCGAGGCCTCCAAGAAGAAAAAAATTATACTGAAAGTAATTTTAAGTCGGACAATTGAGTAGTAGATCATCGATGCACACCAATATAATGCATATTAAAAATGTAAAAGTCAACATTAAGGAACTACATAACACTACATAGTCTTAAATGTAAATTCAACAGGTTCCTTTTCACGCAACATGCTCTAAAAGGGTGTGTGAACGCAAACCAGGATTTAATTAAGCAGCAAATTTCCCTCTTTCAAAGCTGGTTGCTCATCCTTTCTCATAGTCTATAGCTTGCGGTAGAAAACAATCATTAGTCATAAAACTTTCAAATTTATTTGCATTTTATTTGCCAGTTACAATACTGTACTTGATCATGGTGGGTAGTGATATGAGAATTTTGCTAGAAACTAAACTGTAATTTTAATTTATTCCTTTAACCTTTATACTCATCTTCTTCAGTATCATCCTCCCTTTGGTCATCAGTCATCCTCCTCCTCATTAGACTCACACTCATACAAGCACACAAAGACACAAGCTTGAAATGACTCTCTGGTAACAGAAGGGTTCCACACACACACACACACACACACACACACACACACACACACACACACACACACACACACACACACACACACACACACACACACACACCAGCACTTAACCAGCCTCCAGCCCTGCCCACCAGCTTTTGCAACAAGATTCTCCTTTTAACTGTCCTTTTCAGCGAGGGACAATTAGACACCTCCCACCGCCTCCTTTCAGGCCGCAGCTCCAGCCTCGCCTCCTCTCCTCCCCATTCTGCTCCCTGTGTCACTTTGTGTCCGCTTCGCCCCCTCGCAATGGATGCACATGACCAGAAAATGATGCAGGGGTCTCTGCAAGCGGAGAATGAAAGCGAGTATGTTTGTGTGTGTTTGAGAGAAGGACAGAGCGAAGAAGGGAGATTAACATGTAGGATTTAAGCTGGTATGATGGGGGTGAGGGTGGGTGAGTGGGGTTACATGTAGAGATCAGATAAGGTCTGATCTGTGCACATGCATGCGTGCATGTGTGGCTCACTGACGAATCTCCATCCATCTCAAGCCTAAATGCATTAATCTCACTATTCATATAGGATCAGAATGATGCACATTCACAAATACAGTGCCCTCTTTTAAACATATGTATGTGGGACTGCAGACACTCATACACACTCCATTAGATGAGTACTGCATGCTGCAGGGTGTAAGGCCTGGATAGTGTTAGAGAAGATTATCACATCATTAACTCCTAATGAAAAACCAATTCAGACAGCTCCCCTCCTGCGCTCTGTGCTTGCTGGGTAGCAGGGGCAGTGAAACATAAGCCATCCATGCTTCTTATTTAATTGAGCCTCTAAATCAGCATCCTAATCGTACAAACAGCCCTAAAAAGGAAGAGAAGATAGGAAAATTGAATATGATGGTCTGAACTTATGAGCCTCATTCACGCTAAAATCATTTGCGTACCACAGTTGTCATGACAGTAGAACTTCAAGCTAAATAGCGATACCCAGGAAAATACTCAATACTATTTTTGATACCATGAGGAAAAAAATGGGCCTGATAATGTTTACCGCCTAGCTCCCGCATTCTAGTTATTGTTTTATTATTAGCCATAGCCATGCCGCTATCAGGTAAAGATACCTTCAGTTGATCCTTTATTTCCACAGGGTCTGCCACAGCGGATGGACCCTGATGTTTGGTTTGGCAGAGACGTCATGCCAGATGTGCTTCCTGATGCAACAATCCCAATTATCAGGGCTTGGAACTAACACCAGCACTGGGATTGTGACCCTGTGACCCTGTGTTTGTGCTATCAGCAGGGATTAAAGTGAGATTTCACAGGTAGCAGCCGTAAGATCAGGTGTGGAAGTGTAGCGTGAGAAAACGAATAAGTTAGAAATAAGTCACCTACTGTAATAATTTGTTTCGTGAGCTCCAGTAGATTTTTCTTCATGTGGAGTCTGTCATCAGTTGACCTGTGCTGCTCTGATGTTCACTGCTCTTTGTTGACTTAGCTTACTAATACAATGTTACACAGGCTAAATAGATGATTTCCAATTCCTACATGCTATAAAACTGGTATAAAAGGTAGAATTCAGTGAGTGGATTGTATCAGCATAATCACCTTAAATATAAATTGATGTCTGCTATCTTTGGTGTAACACCTAATAACTGTAACCAGTGCAACATAGTGCATCACTATAAACACTATCACAGTATTGCAAACTAAACATCTTAGCCTGCACTGAACTACTTGGTGTTTTCTTAAACCTTTGAATAACACAAATTCAAGACATTTTACAAAAACATATTTCAGAAAAAATGTGCATCTCATTTTAAACACACTAATAATTAATTGGGATGTTACACGTAAGGTCTAAAATATTTCACTTGCTGAGCAGTCCTTACCTTTGAAAAGAATCTCTTTTTTTCCTGTTTTGTCTTCCTTACATCTTTCTTTATTCATCAGTGTTGCTTATTAATTTTTTTTCTCTTCTTTGGAAATAGAAAAGTAACCCACAGACACATTTTGTGAAAAAACTGCAAAGTGTTTGTTCACATTTGTTGAGCTGTTGCATTTTAAATTATCTGCCAATTAAAAAATGTCGTCCCTCTTCTGTAGCTCGCTAGATGTTTAAATACCGTGACCGCAGCTTTACGTCTGCACTATGAACGCATCACCGGGAGAAAAAAGGATATGTTGAAGGTATTAGTGGGCTGTGGGATGTCATTATTTTCTTATTACTGATCAAGTATCTCCATGCTGTCACTAGAAGCAACACCAGGCTACAGCACATGAAAAAGTGACTCATTAAATAGTAATATGAATTAATCTGAATTAATCAGATTTAATTACTCATTAACTGAAGGAGCTGGAACACTGTTCCAGATTGTTCCGGCCCACTTTAACCCCTGCATGTATGACAGTGTCCTCCTTCTGACCTTGTGTGTGAATTTGCAAATCTTTGTGAAGAAGCATTTAGATTTTACAGTCTGATATTTCAGAAGTTTTTATCTTCTCACACCTGGTTGGTTTAAAAAAAAAAACCTGACAGCTATAAATAGAAGCAACTCTAAGTACAGACATGGTGGAGACATGGTGACAAAGCCAGGTGGCAACTGGCAAGTACATGTTTTGAAGCTTGCTGCTTAGATTGTTCAGTACTACAAACCTGGAAAAATAAACCTTGTTCTCAGGTCTTGAATAATCCGGCCCCAGCCTATCTTAAAGACCTCAGTACTATATTACCCCAATACAGGATGGCATTACCTCGGCCTTCAGTAACACTGTGAGAACCCTTGAAGTCATTTTTGACCAAGATATGTCCTTCAATGCACATATTAAACAACTATGTAAGACAGTTTTTTTTGCATTTGTGTAATATTTCTAAAATTAGAAACTTTCTGTCTCAGAGTGATGCAGAAAAGCTAATTCATGCATTTATTACTTCTAGGCTGGATTATTGTAATTCATTATTATCAGGCTGCCCTAACAGCTCCCTGAAAAGCCTTCAGTTGATCCAAAATGCTGCAGCTAGAGTGCTGACAGGGACTAGAAAGAGAGAGCATGTTTCTCCCATATTGGCTTCTCTTCATTGGCTCCCTGTTAAATCCAGAAAAGAATTAATAATTCTTCTTCTCACATACAAGGTCTTTAATAATAAGGCCGCATCTTATCTTAAACACCTTATAGTACCATATTACCCCAGTAAAGCACTTTGCTCTCAGACTGCTGGCTTACTTGTGGTTGCTAGGATACTAAAGAGTAGAATGGGAGGAGCCTTCAACTTTCAAGCCCCTCTTCTGTGGAACCTGATAAAAGGGAGTTTTTCCTTCCCACTGTCGCCAAGTGCTTGCTGAAGCTGGCGACTGGTCTGGGTTCCAGCTGCCTACATGACAACCGGACATATTTACTGTCAGGCCATGTCAATCAAAGGTATTCATCATTCACACTTGCAGTCACTCCAGTCACTCGCCTGGAAGTTTATAAAACTTGCCTACTTCGCATCACCAGCATTTGTTTCATTTGCAGCCACTTGGAGTCTCCAACAAATTCTTCACTTTCTATGGAGGCACAGTGGTTAGCACGGTTACCTCACAGAAAGAAGGTCTTGGGTTCAAATCCCTGTGTCTATGTGGATTCTCTCCAGGTACTCTGGCTTCCTCCCATAGTCCAAAGACATACAGTTAGATTAATTGGTGATTCCGAATTGCCCTTAGGTGTGAAGGGTTGTCTGTCTCTGTGTTATCCATGTCACAGGCAATCTGGATAGGGTGTACCCTAGCTCTTGCCTTTTGGCAGCTGGCAGCCGCCCGCAATCCTAAATTGGATAAGCGTAAGAAAATGGATGGATAGACTCTTTAGATGATCATTGTGTGCAAGTTTCACAAAGATTTGGCCAGATGAGATGAAAATGTTCTTTAAGATTGTGCAGCTGTGTTATATTTTCTTCCTTTCAGTACTTCCAAATATTTTTATCATTTGGCAGACACTGAACTTAACGAACATTCTGAATAACATCTGTGTAGTGGAGCCATAATCATGGTCAGCCATAATAAGCAGCAGAATATAGTTAAAGTTACATGAATCACTTTCTCATTCGCCGACCCTGTTTCAGTTTCAGAGGTCAACATTAGATTTTGCACATAGACTGTATAAAAAGATGGTCATAGCCACTGTGACATCACCCATAGGTTAGTGAAGTCCACAAAGTGAGGGTTTTGGCCTTTGCCCAGACCGAGAAACCAATGGACATGGCACACTCACGCAGCAGCGAGTTTGTCAAGTAGGTGGAAGATCAAGTGAGCTGTTTTCCCTTTTACGTACCAGTAAATGCCCATGTTACAAAAATGTTTAACCTGTTCATGCTCTTGCTAATGAAATGAAAATGCTATGCTCTTATATGGTGTTCTAGGTGCATAAATGCTAAAAATCTGTCATTTTAGCCTGTTGGTAGGTGACTGGTATATCTGATACAGATAAGCACCTTCAGGGGCCTAATGTGTCCAGGGTTGGTTACTCGGCTCCTGACTGTGTAGGAAGAGTTCATGGGTAAACAAACAAACAGATTTCTTTGGACAGATATCTGCCTGCTTTTTGAAACCATCGCCCTCTGCTGACCACTACAAAGACTGCCAGTTTGGCACTTTCTATCTCCATCCTTTACATACAGCGTGTGTTTCTGACTCAGCTAATAAATCAGCAGCCACTACAGCCTGTTTATCATCTCTTCTTGTAAAGCTTAAACTGGAGCTTCTTCTTTGATTTGCTGATGAAATGAAATGTCTGCATAGCTTAATAGAGTTAAAGAAAGCCAAAGTTTATGGCAGCAGAACAGGAGACAGTGAGGAAACAAAATCATCCGTCCTGTGACTCTTTGCCTCATGACATCCTGTCCTGTGTACAGCAGTTTTATAGTAATGTGTCTCCCCACGCACTTTTTTTTTTGTGCGTGCTTGAAGGCACGTGTGGCGTGTGTATGTGTGTTTTGCTTGCACACAGCAATAATAAAAAGCACATCAGCACAGGCCACATTTTTCAAGTTTGTTTGACGCATTTAAAATGCTAATAACTAGTTTATTATGTGCTACATCAAATGCAAATGTTCTGTTTTACTGCCACAAAGTTCGGTCGACGTTAGCATTTGCATATCTTATGTCTGTCTCCTTAACATGCATGGAGGAACTGGATAGCGGGCAGACTCCCAATAAATAACATTAACAGGCACATTAGATAAACAAGCTCCAATGATGCCGCTATTAGGAGATGCAGAGCCATAGTCGGCTTAAATGTAGGTGTTTGACACAGCAGCATATGGTGTGCAAATTCCCCCAAATCAACCTAACGCCAACGTTATCTGGAAATGTCAGGGAGAGCAGACGGATTGAAAAAACATTGCTTTAACGGCAGACGCTTTACGATGTTGAGAAAATGCTGTAGAGGAATTTGCCTCTTTAAGACCAACTGGCGGATGGTGCTCCTCCATGCGTGTGTGTGTGCGTATGTGTGTGTGTGTGTGTGCGTGTGAATGAGAGGGATAGCCATTAAGATCGTAGTTCAAACTTTAATTGTAAATGAGAAACTTTGTCTGGTTTAATGTTTGGTTCACTTCAAGTCTTAATCACCTCCCGGCTCCATTCAGACACCCACCGAGATGTAAAGTAAACATTCCATAAAGACGATCATATATTCCCATTAAAGCATCTCTGACTGTCGAGCCTGTAATTCATTATAAATATGAGATGGGACACAATGACACTTTAACGTGGCTGGTTTTGCAACACTTTTTTTTAAACAATGGCTTTGAGATGTGGCACACTGACAGATGGTTTTTACCCTCCCACATATCTTACGCAATAAGAAACCAGTTTAAAGAAACATATAACAAAATGTCTCCACTGCAGCATGACTGGGAATGAAGTATTCCAGACAGGAGCTGTGGGAGGAGGCTGTAAACGTTAAGGTGGGTGAAATGCATCTGTAAAGGCCTTTAAACAAATATGTCTTTTTGAGTTGATTGTTTTTCTCTTGCACAGAAAGGAAATATTACACTGTGAGAAGTGGCACATTTACATCAAAGCAGCATTGTAATACTAAGACAATCTTCTTGGTACAGAATAATACAGAAACGTGTTTTTGACAAGCTTCCATAGAAATGACAGAAGCAAAAAGGTGAAATTTTGTTCTTTGTAATAATCTGCTTTATAGCTCACTCTGCCTCTCGGCCAATGGCAGCTGGGATAGGCTCCAGCCCCCTGCGACCCTGAATTGGATGAAATAGATGGATGGATGTTTGATAGCTCAAAGAGAACTTAAATGTAGATGCTTGAGGCTAAAATGCAAAAAAGTACAAGTCACAAAAAAGTCACACTAACCCAACCTGAGAAAAAGCAAAGGTTAGGAGGGAAAAGAAAGAAATAAGAAGAAAAAATTAGAGCAGGGCAGACAATTACAAAAGATGGGAAACTAAAGCAGGAAGCAAACACTACGAAACATTCCTTTTAGGGCCGCAGATCATCTTCCCGTGTCTCCCTGTTCCAAGCATCTTCTTTGACACCAACCCTCTGCATGTCCTGCTTCACTACATCCATGAATCTTCTCTGCGGCCTTCCTCTTTTCCACCTACTTGGCAGCTCCATATTCAACATCCTTTGTCTAATTTATCCACAATCCCCACTCTGCACATGTCCAGACCATCTCAGCCTCACCTCTCAGGCTCCAAACTCTGCCACATGTTTATTTGTTAGTGCCACCATCTCCACACCATACGTCATAGCAGGTCTCACTAACATCTTTCAGACCTTCCTTTTCACTCTTGCTTTGGATGGTTGACCCCAGTGTTTAAGCTCATCTATATTGACTTCCTCTATTCTTTACAGTTTCACTGTTACCCCTGTCTCTTCCTCTTTAACACATGTACTCCTGACGTGCTCTGTGCAGCATCACATGGCTTTC
>VOQJ01015481.1:0-10332 GCA_015052665.1 Apistogramma diplotaenia
AAAAGAAATTTATTATTTGGGCGTTTCTTCCACACAAATAATAAATTTCTTTTTCTTCACTGCTTCTTTTAGCTCTTCTTTCAGTTTGTCAAACTGTTTTTTAACAAACTTGATAAACTGTTTTTTCCACAGGTTTTGCTTGGCAGAGGCAGTGGATGGGAAACGTGACCTGAAGAAATCTTTCAATTTGTTGATAATTACCCTCACGTTAAAGCCAGGTTTTGATGAGCTAGTCTCACCGGGCTCACCAGAATCCAGCTGATCCCATATTGTCGTGACGATGTCTTCTGCAGCTTTTTCTGGTGAGATTGAACCCTTTATGTTTTCAGTTTCATCATCTGAAACGTGCTCTTTTGTGACATCTCTGTCTGTACTCCATCTTGAGAGAATTTCACTGACCTCTTTGATGGCTGATTCCGCTGTGATGCTATCATCACTGGAATAACCAGAGCTTGGATCTTCTCCCCTTCTCAATAAGCGGTGCTGCAGCTGGCTTGCATACCTTCTTAGACATGAACCAGCATGCAAAACCATGCGACGCAAGTTTTTTATGTTGCTAGTTTTTCCATTCACATAAATCGCAGGGTCTGATGGTAAATCACGGCTTTGTTTGAGCAGTTTGACGGCCTGGTGGATCTTATTTGAGACCTCATTCTCAATCATCTGTGTCAGCTTTTGGGCGTCCTCACATGTCTGCGTCTGTGTCAGGACATTGAGAGCTTTAGCAATGCCAGCTGAGATGGAGTCTCCAAGTGACGGCTTTATGTTTTCGATTATTTCCTCTGGTTGTTCTCCCCCGATTGTTTGGCTTTGAATACGAGGAAGAATACGTTTCAGGATGATGGCTGAGGCGATCTGAATGATTTCAGAAACCATATCAGACAGAATTGTTTGCACATCTGAGTCCCAAAAACCATTTGCTATCATGGTCCACTGTACTTCAGAGAGCTTCTTAAAATGGCTTTTAATAGCCGGTGAAAGCTCGTCTAGTGTGACATCAGCTCGTGTTTCGGCTTCGTGTTCACTCATTTTTGCTTCATAAGTTTGGTTTTCAGTGTTTGAATTCATCATAAATGTTTTGCTATCAGTGTTTGTAGAGGGCGGAATGTCAGACATCTTCTTCGAAATGGACAAACGGCGGAATGAACGTTCTAAGAATCGCAGTGCAGTTAAGGGTTCGGGCAAACAGTGACGTCAGTATATGGATCAAAGACATTCGAAGCTTCTTTGATGCGTCACAATTGAGCACGCGCGCAGAAGCGCTACGCCAATGAATCCGCACGTGCACACGCATGAATGAGCGCGCACAAACGTGAAGCAGCACGTAATAGTTTTCAGTTACGTGACAACTATGAAGTGCTGGGACCTTTTTCCTATAGACATATGTATATGTATATACGTACGTATATAGCGCTGAATGCGGCATTTATGTGCATATGTCTATGGTTTTACCCGGATCCCCTCTCGGGACCGAGCTTACGACGGGGGCAGCTAGCTGGCTGCTACGATAGCAGCCCATGAAAAATATAGACAAATTTTTTTTTTGTGCAGTATCTATTTGATCATGCAATAAGGCTGGTGTCAGGAGACAAGATGACAAGATTTCATAGGTTAGAGGGCGTACTGGAGAGTAGGAAGGAGCTCCTTCCTCCACCTGTCCCAGAAGGTATTTGACAGGTGACGGACCTGACGCCACTGGTGTTTGTAAATATCTGACACCGTGAAGTTACCTGCTGGAGCTTGAAGAGGGATGATCTTCTGAGTTGTATGAGAATACAAACATAATTAGCAGACTAGTAATACTACTTAAGGGAAGCATGTACAGTGTCAAAAGAATGGGCTCCATCACAGAACCTTGGGGAACTCGGACTCCTCATTTACACAAACAAACTGGAATCTATCAACTAGATATGATTCAAACCACTGCAGGGCAGTTCCTTTAAAACTAAAGGTGTGTTTTAACCTCTGTAATAAAACATTGTGGTCAGCAGTATGAAACGCTGCACTGAAGTCTAGCAGGACAAGCACAGAGATAAATCCACTGTCAGAGGCTGTTCCTGTACTGCGATGAATTCTGAATCCTGACTGAAACTCTTCAAATAAACCATTCCTCTGCATATCACTTTGCTACTACTCGTTCAAGAATTTCTGAGAGAAAAGGAAGGTTGGAGATTGGTCTTTAATCAGCCTGTCACAGTTGGCTGTGTGGCAGGAAGGGGTTGACCCAAACACAGGACATGAGACAGAACTAAAACTCAACTGGTTTATTGCAGAAGGCTCAAAATAACAAAATACAAAACCACAATCGCAAGCCTAACCTAAAGCCAAACCACCAAGCCTGGGAGAAAAGGGGAAAACAAAAGACTACATTGGGGGAACACACAGATGATGGCAAAACAAAGAACAGAAAATATCTGAGGGCTTAAATACACACTAGGTAATCAGGGCAAGTGCAAACAGTAGGGAACCACAGGTGAAACAAATTAAACTAATAACACAGAGAAAGCAAACCCAAACACAAAGAACAGGGAACACAGAACTGTCAAAATAAAACAGGAAGTAACTAAAATGGTACAGTATGTCCCTTTTACACAGCTAAGAATATCAGAGTTATCTACACCAATGGCTGTCAGCCACACTGAGGGGGGAAGAATGCTATTAAAGAGAGAAATGCTCTTTTTCAACTGCATGTCAGAGCTTAATTCATCTTTTCAAACTACCTAAACTCCTTCATCGTCCTCACTTTAAGCCTTCCTCATTCATTGGGGATGCTAAAACATATCTGTCCTCCATGCCCTCCAATTTAAGTTGCCCATAAATGTTCCCTGTTCATAAAAGAACAGTATTCTACTCGCGATCTGCTGTGCATCAATGCTGATCTCAAGCTGCAAAAATGTGGGTTCACCTGCCGCTGTGTAGATGCATATCATATATTGGTTTGTTGGTTTTATAATCTTTGTGATAAAATCTAAAATGCCTTCAGTTGATCCAGAAGCAGCAGATTGTAATTTGGCTCGAGCAGCTACTGGCTACACCAGTCTGTCCTGTCTGAATGTGGCTCCAGTCAGAGGCTATTCAGCCTTAACTGGTTGGCTGAATGAATGTAATGACATTTACTTAAATTACTGCAATCAGTACTGTGCAAAAGTCATGAGACACCGCTCATATGCAAAAATCCGGCATATCTCAGCAAGGTGTACTGCAGGCCTTTAAAAATTTTAAGGAAACTCAAGAAGTGGAGGACAAAAGAAGAAGTTGCAGGCTTAAAAAAGTATTCACAGCAGAAGAACAATATCTGAAACTCAAAACAGGACAAAACCCAAGCAAAGATCTGACACAGGACCTGAGAGGTGCATCTGGCCCTTCAGCTGATCCATCTAATGTTCACTGAATCTCATCAGAAATGGTCTCAGTGGAAGGAAGGCTATCAAGAAGCCGTTCTTAAGGAAGGGAAACAGGAAGAAAAGGCTGCGGTACGCCACATTACACAAGAAGTGGACTGAAAATCAGTGGCAGCGCGTTTCATGAGGCGATGACTCCAAATTTCTGTTTCAAATCATCATCAGTACGTACAGAGGTGGTTATGAGGGAGGTGCAACAGTGTCTACATTGATCCCAAACACACGGAGAATGCAGTAAAAGCGTACCCGAGAAAAACACATCTGGCCTCTCCAGAGTGTGGACTTCAACATTATTGAGGCAGGGTGGGATCATGTTGACAGAAAACAGGGGGGAAAAAAAGGCAGCCAACATCTAAATAGAGCTTTGAATGTCCTTCAAGACGCCTGGAGAACTCTTCCTGAAGTCTGCACAGAGAAATGAGAAGAAGGCTGCCTCACAGAGTTCAGGCTGCGCCAAACAGTAAAAGGTGTTCAGAGCAAACACTGACTTACAAATGTGTTCGAATCGTACAAACTCTTGTTTTTGCCTTAAATACTGCATTTCCATTTATATTTGCACACGTTTCAATAAATCACTGCACCTACTTCCCATGTTCACCAGCAAAATATAAAGAAATGAGTAAAAGGTCAAGACTTTTGCACAGAAACCAGATTGTCAGATTGCCATTAAAGGAGAAACCGTTTTATTTACCAGCTATGCCAAATTATTTGAGAATTAAATAGAAAGTAACATAAAGTAAAAATAGTAGTAAAATATCACACCAATAAACACCATTTTCATCTACATTATCAGCAAGATGTTAATTAATCTTTGCGACAGCAAATAATCAAATCCAAGAAGTGGATCTCAGTCGTCTGTGGCTCTCTGACCGTGGCCCACCGCCTGCAGGGGAATGTGAGCTTTGTGGACACGCTTCTCTCTAAATGGTTACACATGAAAGTGTTAGCTGGAAGCCTTAAATGCAAAAGTAAATGCAGGTTTTGAATAACGCCAGGCATGTGCTGACGTCATTCAATTGATTAGTATTTCATAAGCTCTCCAATTCACAGACTTTCTCTCTGGTTTTTTTTTTTAAAACATAAAACGAATTGGCACATTCCCACAGTGTGCTTGCAGAGGAGGTTGTCAGGCCAAGATAATTCCATATTCGGGGGTTCATCTATTATTCAAAACCACAGCCGTACTTATTCCACTTAAGAGGAGCAACACGTTTTACTTGCATGATCAAACTACAGTGGCGAAAGAATACAAGTTATTAGCCTGTAAATATGAAAAGCGCTGAGATTCTGGGACCAAACGGAACACTGGGAAAGACAGACTTCCCGCTTTAGAGTCTGAGAAGGGATTCTGAAGTAAGCAAAATGCACAGATATAACTGAGACAAACCATGTATGATTACATAATGACAGTGTCAATCAGAACAAAAAAATGTAGCGAGTATTATTTTCAACAAATGCCACCTTTAATACAGAGTAATCAGCCAGGAAGACCACAAAAGATTTATGAATGTAGTGAAGGGAGACATGCAGAGGGCTGATGTGACAGGAGATGGAGGTAATTATCTGCTGTGAGAACCCCTGAAGGCACTTGCCAGAAAAAGAAGCAGAAGCAGAAGAAACAGAAGAAGGAGAAGAAGAAGGAGGAGGAGGAGGAGCAGAAACAAACAGCAATAGTCTGCTCAAAACCCACAGGAGCAATATTACACAAAACTTTCTACAGCAGCTACTTAATTGGTCCAAACACTGCAGGCTGTATCTTAATGCAGAAAATGTCAAATGTAAATACAGTGTTTTAGCTGGGTTTCACTGCCCAACTTTGTGCATGTATCCATTTATTATCCTATGAATAACAATGACTGGAGCATCGTTGCACACGCTAATGTGCTGCTGACTCCCGGCTTGTCTGGCCGTATTAATAGCACACAGGTACCGGGGGGAATTGACTAAACTTGTGACTACAGCACAGTGGATAAGTGTGCTGTAAAGCCAGGTTTACTAAGTAATTGCATTAGATTAAGTACTGTAAACTTTTAAATTTTAAAGAATACTCTAAATATTTATAGTTAGAATTAAGTGTTACAGTCTGGGACATATTCTTCATTTTCTGGGTTACTAAAAATATCTATTTTTTATAATAAATGTTAAGAATTTTGTGGTTTAAGCACAACTTAAAACTAAGTGTTTGTTGAAGTTTCAAGTTGAGGGTGTGTTTTGATCCAATGACTCCAGAATTCAACCCTGAACTGAATAAGGAAGGAAGGAAGGAAGGAAGGATGGAAGGATGGATGGAAAGAAGGATGGATGGATGCTGTAACATACAGTCAGGGAAGCATTCAGCTGCTTTATCTAAACACTGCCAGGCTGAGAAAAATATGACTGCAAGCACAGACGACACTTAATACAATCAAGACAGAAAGATGTTTGTCTCCTACAGTTTGCACTTATTAATATTGCAGCGTGCATATCAGGGAAGATCAAGGGTTTGCACTAAAATGGTTTGCCTGTTTTCAACTTCTTCCATTATGGTTACAGTTTATTTTCTCGCACTGAACTTTAGTTACCTTCATGTGAGAAAAGTAAGTTGTGGCACCAATAGGTGCAGTGGGTTTATGGGTTTGAGGGTTTGTGATTATCACCATGTAACAAATATAAGAGCCTTGCGATTTTTTTTTAGTACACATTTCATTCATGGGGTTTCTTCAGTTCTAAAAACTAACTGATAGCCCAGGTATTTAACCCCCAGCAGAGTTCTCCTCTTGGAGGTTGTCTTGAGTCCATACCCTTCAGTCATCCAGGTACTGCTTAAACTAACAGAGTTACTGTGATATGACTCATGTGAAGACTACTAATACGAGAAATGGACATTGTTTGATGATTACCAAACCTACAGAGGCTGAATTCAAAGCTCCTGGACAGTCTGAGTGGTGCTGGATGGACCAAAACATAACGTCCTAGAGGTGTCCTATTGGGTTTGAGCATCAAGACCCATCAGTGGCATTGGTTCCTTCATCCTCTAGGACTTCTCCAGATCACGTCTGTCACATGTTCTCAGGGTGAATCTGCTCTCATCCTTGCAAAGCACAGGGAGCCAGTGGTGGACCTGCTACAGTATCGGGCAGTAACCACAGCGCCCACTGGAGAGGCCACCCACATGATGTCTGTTTCTGATTGTTTGATGCAGTGGCCTGCTGGCAGTTCTCATCCTGTTCCTCCTGCACAAAGTATCAGATACTGGTTCTGCTAATCAGTTAAGGACCTTCGACAGCCCTGCCCGTCTCTCTCAGAGTAACTGTCTGTCCCCTGGAATCTCCTCCCTGCTCCTGATCCTTTGATGGGAAATAAAGAAAACCTTCTTGAAGTGACACATACTTATGTGTCATCCTGGATGAGTTGGACTACCTGCTACAACCTCTGTAGGGTTCTGCTAGTGACACTGACCCTAGCCAAATGCAAAACTAGCCAGAAAAAGGTGTGCGTCACCTCCACCTGTAAAACCATTTCTGTTTTGGTGACCAATCTAGTGCACCTGTTGTCAATTTCATTAACACCAAAGCTATAATTTTAATACACAACTGTAAAAAACAAAACAAAAATAGGCCAAAAAATGTGCATCAAACAAATGAGAAATGGCCTAAAAGCAGATGCAATGTGCCAACTACAAGCAGCCATAGCACCCTTTTCTCTTTACCAATTTAATGAATGGATTTAGTATGCTTTTTATCTATTTTTATCTGGTGTTGTCAGTATCCACTATGCATTATAAAAATGCTGAGATGTGAGCAGAAACACGGTGACCCACTGCTCATGAATGAGCTTCATCACTGCTCTGTGATCAAATATAAATGGAAAGTGAGATATTTTAGGAAACGTAAATGCTTATGAAACATTATCTGCACCGTCAAAAAATTTTAAAAAAAAATACCCCTGTGTATATATTTAAATCATCAGCACTTACAGTGCGTGCTGTCAAGGGTGTTGCATAAGGTGACTATTACACTTGTTGTTTTTTCCTCCATTGCCTCACTTACTGAAACACAATAGGCAATGTGCTCTGTTCAAACTCAATCCCTTTTCTCTGTAGATTTAAAAATAACATGCCATCCTCCCCCATTACATAACTCAATATCAGTCAGCATCAAGGTCAACGGTGAGAGCTTTAAAACAGAAAAGAGGAGCACAGTTAGGTGTTTACCCCGGAAGCCTTTCCACTGTCACTTACAGAAAAAGTGTGTGTGCGACTGTGTGAGAGTGACCTTCTGCTCTCGGGCTTCTTAGCAGCCTATCCAGGTCAAATACCCACTTCTCCACAGCTTATTTCATCTAAACACAAAAACAACAGGACTGAGTTATGGAAATGCTTTAAATGCATAACATGGTCTTCAAAAGTCGATCCAAACACAGAAACCGTTGCAGCCGTAGGAAACATTAAGTTTGCTGGGATTGCTGGAATCCAGCTGTGTTGAGAGCCATCAGTGCACCGCATTGTTACCATTGCTGACGTACGCAATCAGCAAAGAGACTTTAATATATACTTTAGCGGTAGGCAGGCTCAGATTCTTAGTAATAAATAATTTTCTGTATGCCTAGAAGTATTATTTTAAAAAAACAAAAAAAAAACACAGTTCCATTACAAACCCCCCCAAAGAAATTCTTCAGCCTCGACCCAGTGGTCGCTTCAGACTTCACCATCAGGCTTTTACGGACCTCACATGAAATCCTGAGGCTGATAGCAGTGGTTTCTAAACCTTAAATTACCTCAGCTAGAGATTCTGGTTAAAGAGATAAAAATGTCAGTTATGCTGCATGCGTCTTCGGTCTCCAGTGGCTGGTCTGGCTGCAGGCCCGTGGGGTCTTGGGTGTAATCAAGTTACATAGTTGGAGTATTGGAAAGAGGGGGGCTGAATACTTAAAAGACAGGCTGGAGTCTAACATGACTGTATTTATAGTCATAATGTAGCAATGCAAAGTTTAAGCAAGTTTAGTGTGGTATTCAAATGCACGAGCACTAGTCAAATGTTCATTCTAAATATATTTATTATGAATAAATAGTGTCAGAAAACTCTCAGGGTTGAAGCAAATAAAGGAAAAACTTAAGCTGCTAGAGGCTTGTAATCATAAAGCTTTGATGTCGCCAGACCAACAGTCTGCAGTAATTGTAGCACAGACAAAGAGAAGTTTGGGACACTTTGTAAAAACAGATTTGAATCGAAGAAAACTGTTACAACTCACCTAATTAACAGTTTTGAAAATGTATTTGAGGCAAAAACAGTGAGATTTATATGTGGTTTTCATTTGAGTTGACTGGTGAGTATAAACATGCAGGTTTTATGAATCAAAATTGATTTAAATAAGGTTTCAACACACAACTGCCAAGCGAGTGCTCGCAAGTGACGCGACGACGACTGCCAAGTGGAGTAGGGATGTCACAATGACGGAAATGTAATCGTTGGTACCAAAAGCAGCGGAACAACATGATTCTTGATGCCCATTTCACTACCGCAGTACAAAAAAACAAACAAATGAAAGAATCAAACATTTAAAAAAAGGTGAAAGAGTGCCAAAAGAGTTTAAGAGTTTACAACAGTTTGTGATGAATAAAAGCATTAAAATGCCATTCTTCAACAGCAGCAGCAGAGTGGGGGGAGAGATGGAGAATAGTTTGACCAGAGCTCCCCCCTGACTGATTGCTGCAGACAACAAAGGACTGGAGCTTCAAGGGCCACGCTTCAAGGAACAAGCCATCCTGAAAAAGTTCCCTGGATCCCCATCTGTGTGTGTGTGTGTGTGTGTGTTGGGAGGGGGTGCACAGTGGGGATGGTAGGGACCACACAAAAACCCTGTCAAGTCACATGACTGAGGTGGGGATATATGGTGCTTTGTGATTGGTTAGAAAGGGAAGTTATAGAATCAGGTCTATAGTCCCATTGTTGAACTGTGAAGCTCGTATGCATGCGTGTGCGGCTGTGTCGGAGGAGGCAGGACGCAGTGCAACTCGGGGAGGGAACCAGCACAGCACTTTTCATTCACAAGCAGAAAAACGCCTCCATCATAGAGTGACCTTGACTACTCTAGCAGAACGGCAAGCGCATCCGAGCACCTCTCGCACACCCCCTCTCACTCTAAGTGGGAACATTTCAGGGAAGGCAAACAACCACATGCACATTTTGTCTATTTAAAAACACTGACACAGCCGAGGTTATGAAACTGGCCTGCATTGAACAAAAAACAACAACAAAAAACCCAAATTCAGGACAGGAAATGTATGTTACAAGCTCCGGCTTCACACTATGTAACCACTAATGTAACCATTTCTGCAGGGCAAATCAATAACTCTGCTTTTCCAAATGCCTGTTAATTTGGCTCATTGAAGCTCTGTCACAGAGAGAGAAAAAATGACCTTATCAAAAGCAGCAGCTGGCTAGTCAAACTGCTTCGTGTCATGTAAGGAAAAAAAAACCTGTCTTAAGAAGGTAAAACATTCTTCAACATCAGTTCAGCGAGGTCAGGCTAAAGCAATCTCTCAAATGTGCAGCTCAGCAATAAAAAAAAAAGGCCTGAAATTTTACTTCCTAAAATGCTAAAATTATACCCCAGACGGCAGGAAAGAAATGCACCAGACAAAAGGTTATTACGGAAAATGTGCATAAATAACCAAAAGCATAGAACAAAAGCTGGAGTCCGCAGACATAACACTTGTCTTTTATATCCTCTGCTGTGAGGTTTCTCATTCATAAAACACAGGCAGCAGTTATCTCTTCGCAGCTAAGTGAAAACTGCTCTTGATGGATATTCATCTCTCAACAGGCTTATCGTTGCTCATAAGGAAAAAAACGGCCTCTGTGTGCTAAACGGCAAACAAACCAACAAACAAAAAAAGACGGATGCTTTCGGAAGTTACATACACACTCAGGATCCCACGAAGCTGCAAAAA
>VOQJ01015483.1:0-13536 GCA_015052665.1 Apistogramma diplotaenia
TGTAAGAAAGAGGACAAAGAGCTACTTCAATTTTCTTACTTTGAGTATATTTTAGAGCCTGTACTTTTTTACTTTTACTTGAGTAAAGAAGTTGAACCAGTACTTCAACTTTTACTAAAGTAGTTTTTAACACAAGTACTTCAACTTCTACTTAAGTACAGAATCCCAGTACTTTTGCCACTTCTGATACACTTAACTATTGCCTGCTCACACAAACTATTGCAAACAAGCATGAAATGCCTCTAAAACTGTTGACTGTTTGATGTTAGCTTTCTTCAAGCTATGCAGGCTGTCCTTAGCACTGGTTAAGAATTCAAGGCTGACAAAGGCCATAACATATAGAGTAGTACAGAACTGAGCTGAACAGATTGGGCCACACTGAATTGCCCACTAGTTGTGTTTATTCTCTTTGCTGACAAGACCACATCCATAAGAAATGATCAAACTTCCCTGCTATCCAGAAATGGATGGTTTTCCTTAGCTCAGATTCCAGATTCACTTTGAGAGCAGAGAAAATTTTGATGGGATAAAGAGGTAGTGGAGGTATGCAGAAGGAAGCGGAAGTTGAAATAAGGGGCTACAGAGGTCAGAAGACATGGAAAAAGAGATCAGGCTATTTCCATCAGTGATCGCCCTTGACATGGCATTGAGTTTCAGTCGCTGCACTGCTGAATAATGGACTTTTTCCATGTCAATGTAATGAGAGATCATAGTTGAATTATTCACAAGTGCTGATGCTGGAGAAGGTGGAAAAAAAGGCAGCGATATTCATGTTGCCATTAAGACCATTGTGCTGACATTCTGACGCAAACAAAGGAACACAATTTCAATAGTGTTCAGTGTTTGTCTTACGTAAAATACTAAGTGTTTAAAATTGGTATACTTCAGGGTTTCACTAGAACCTAAGACAGTTGGTTCTTCTGTTGGTTCTGCTGTCTGTCTGATTAAAGGCCATTCAGTAAATGTACACACAATGTAAGCTTGTATATTTATGTACATTCACACATACAATATATGGTGACTATTTTTTCCATTGGTGAAAAACCCAGTTTCTTTGATAAGCACCTTGGTCTTAGTTTGAAACTTATAACTAGCCCATGCCCTGCAGGTCATGTGTTCCTCCTTTCCCTTGTGGGATAAATAAAGTATCTATCTATTCTTGCCCCGCTGTTAGATGTGCTCCAACATCTGGCATTGCAGCTAATGACAGTAGTGCTTCTTCTGGTCTAGGAACTGCTGGGAGTCGGACAGTTGAGAGCTCACTATGCTGAGTTCACCAGTACTGCAAAGCAGAACAGGGACTGCCATCGTCAGCTGCTTTCCTAAACACTGGAATTGATGTTTACACACGGAATGAGAGATTCACTTGAAAGGCAGCTGATCATACTATTTAGTCATACATATGTACCAAAATACTTTGTCAATATTTTATTTGTGGACTTTGTCAGGCACAAGATCCAATGTGCAAGACAAACTATTGTGTAATAAGAACTCAGCAAAAGATCCCATTTAAAAAAGTGTATTCAACAACCAGCTCTTCACAAGATAGCAGCATTATTTAATACTAAGGACACACGGTTTCTCAGGGCCATGATCAACATAGCCCAAGTTGCCTGACTCACATTTTATGTTGTTTTTTTTAGTAAAGGGGTGATCAAGAAAGCAATAAGTCATTCATAAAATGAAATGCTGTTTTTTTGTTATTGTGAAAGATTGCCGCAATCAATATTTTAACAAAGAATACACTGAAAGCTCTACAAGCATTTTTAGGTCTTGGAAATGTATATGTAACTGAAAAAGAAAATAAACATTTTCTATTTTGTTATTTCACTATTTTTGAGAACTTGGCTAAAAGAAGTTTATGATTTTGTGTTTTTCCAAAAAATCCAAACATTATCCTTGTTCAACCATTTTTTTGTGACACTGTCAAGCCACAAGTCTGATGATGTCTGATTGTGGTGAGAAAAACACATTTTGAGGCATAAAAAGGAGAAGTTGCAGACATTTTAGTAACCTCTCCTGACAGCCATCGCTGGCCTCCACTTATAATTCATACATTAATGTAATAATTTAAAATAAGTCTTTCTGCTTGAATTAGTTTGTACTGACACATTAAGGTTGCTACAGTATTAAAAGGACTTTAAAAATGAACCCCAGTTATGTTTTATGAATTTTTACAATTAATGTGCAAAGAAATTTGCACTTTTTTGTTGGGACATGATTTGCAAATTCTCAAGAATCAGAGGTTTATTGTTAATCTATTGGCATGATTCGTTCTTTCATTGACTATATATGTATACTAATACTACTGTATATTCAATTAATGATCATTCAGACTCAACATCCTAGTATACCTGTTTACCTCTCTACCAGTCCGAATTGCAGAATCTCAATTTGTAGCCTGGGACAGACAAATATTGAGGTTTATTTGGGCAGGCAGGAGGCCAAGGATCAAATTCAAAATACTGCAGCTAAGCAAGGAGCAGAGAGGACTTTAATGGCATTTTAAGAGAATATTTTTATTCTGCCCAAATGAGATATATTGTGTGTTGGTGCCCTTCAGACTATACTGCTAAATGGAAACCGGTAGAGCTGACCTAAAGCAGAGTCCAACCTCAGGCAAGACAGGGAGAGAAAAAGGTCAGATCCGAGGAAGACGATAACATTACTGTAACAGAAGCACTAGCAGTATGGACAAAGTTAGTAAAGAGATATAAGCTTGAGGGAGATTGCTGATTACTGCTATGGCCTTCATACACCAGCAATTTCAGACTAGGAATGACTGACCAGACTTTCAACAGGTGGACGGAAAGAGGCATAACAGCAATAGGCACTTTGACTGAGGGTTATACCTTTAAGTCATTTTAAAAAGTAAAAAAATGATTCACCTTTTTGCCTAAGTCTGGCATATTTACATGCTCATCAATATGCACTGTACCTTTTAAATAAATACATTTAAATTCAAACCATAAAATAAATAAAAACCATACACCCACAATAGTACAGCTCTGCATATAAAACTACACAAAAATTTGAGGAGATTTTTCATCATTTTGTTACCCACAATCCCTTGAGAATGCAAAGTATGTCTTAAATCAAAGCCTCCAAACATTCCAAAAATGTTGTTTGTTCTATCTCAGGCCAAAACCACTAACTTAAGTAATCCATATTACACCTTTTGCTCTAAAAAATATTTAATTGGGATCTTCTTGCCCTAGTTTTGATGGATTCAATTGTCTGTTTTATCCTCACTCTTACTCATTCTTTCTTTACAAAACGGCAGAATCCACATACCATGTTAACAGCATCCTGGTCGAAGGGGTTCCACTCCACATTCTCTGGGTAGTGAGCCAGAACTTTGGACTTGAATGTCCTCTTAAGCGGACTGTGCTCCAAGTTTTCACCTGGACAGATACAAAGGGAAAGAGTGAAAGGTAATGATGCTGTGGTGTTGGCAAGTTGAGCTTTAGTCTCATTTCCTGAGGATGGTCAATTACAGTCATGCCCAAAAGTATTCATACCCCTGGCAAATTTGACATGCCATTTTTTGTTCATATGTGACTAACAGCTGAGAAATATTTTTCCCACAATGATGCCTCTTGTACATCATCGTATTATCTCCTGGGAGATGTCTGTGTCGTTTCCAGTCAAAAATATAATTTCTGGTTAAATAAGAGTAAATTTACGTCAAAATTTGCCAGGGGTGTGAATACTTTCAGGTATGACTGTATATGCAGTTGGCAGTCACTAAAATTAATATCGAGTGTGCAATTTTGCTAAAACAATGTTGGACTGCAGTTTTCTCTGGTCCCCTTCCTAGTCAGACCAGTACAAAATTTAAAAAAAAAAAGACCAGAGTAAACCAATTAAATACATGTATGGAATATTACTCGTTAGGCGTCCCTGTTAGTAAATGATTTAAAAATTCATCATAATATTGATTTATTCTATCTTAAAAAGACCTGGTTACAGCAGGGTTATTATGTTAGTTAAAATAATCAACCACCCACCCCCCAAGTAATAACTGTCAGAATCTTTGAAGCACAGGCCAAGGAGGAGGAGTGGCAGCAAACTTCCACTTAATTTGAAAGCCTGACTCTTAGCCTTGCACCCCATATTGGGAAACTCAACAAACAGCTTGATTTGTCTATATCTATCATCCTTCTTGCCCTTACTCAGAGTTTCTATGTGAATTTATTTTGTGATTTTTTAAAATCTCATTTAGCACACAGATAAAATTATAATAGTAGGTGATTTTAAAATTCATGTAAAATTCACTGCATTTATTATTAGATTGAAGTGGTTTCTCTCAAAGTGTAACTACGAAATTCTGTCCATAAAAATTCTGAACACAAGCAGTGACAAAGGGCAGCCCTGGAGGAGTCCAACACCCACAGGAAACGAGTCCGACTTATTACTGGCAATGCTGACCAAGCTCTGCAGTTATACGGGGACTGAATGGCCCGCAACAACAGGCCAGACACCCCATACTCCCGCAAAACCTCTCCAACGATACCCTGAGGGATGCGGTTAAATGCCTTCTCCAAGTCTACAAAACACATGCAGACTCCCATGCCCACTCGAACATCCTCGAGAGGATAAAGAGCTGGTCCAGCGTTCCACAACCAGGATGACCAGTATTCCTTCCACCGCTTTACTATAGCCTGAGTTTAAGTCAGCAGCATCGATTATGAAAACTATTTTTCCTTTTTCTAAGGGATGATGTGTCTTCTTCATTTTAATTATTTTATGTGATACAACTGTTGTGATTTATAAATAAAACTGAATTAAAGTGATGCTGTACAACAGATGAGACAGGAGTGAGAGGAGAAGTGGGCAAATGAGTGAGGACAAAGCAGGCTTGCAGGTGAATGATGTGAAGAGTAAGTTCTATTAAACTGGAGGCGTGCAGATGATGCGTTTTACCTGAAGCTGTAGTATCTGGATCCCTGCCTTGGCGATCTGCTTCTAGCCACTGTTGCAAAACTAGAGGCGAGCCACATGCAGTAAGACATGGAGCAGAAACAAAAAAGAAAAAGAGTGCAACGTCAAAACAAATGCACACAGAAAAGCAAATTAAATGCATGAGGATGAGTTAAGCATGAACATGACATAACTGATCAAGAGATGGCATTAAGGATGCAGACATGCCTCAAATGGGAGTGCTAGCATTCTGAACAGTTTATACCTACAGTATTAATGACTTAAACAGCACAAAATGGACACAAATGTAAGAAAACTAATTGTATAATGTCATCCAAGTATATGGTCTATCAGTGTGTGAAAAGTTGTGTTTAAAAGGTGCAAGAATAAACTTCTTAAATTCATGTTGGTGCCATCTTTTATGATGGTGAAATAGAACCTTGTTGCTTATGGTTTGTGAGTAAGACACTCTTTGGAGTCAAACCCATTATTGTGAATTAGCACATTTTGCATTTCTATTCAATTCAGACTTTTTTAAACTTTTCAATGACCTAATGTAGAGCCCAAAATATTTTCATGTAGCTGGTTAATTGCTTAATTCCTTTGTGAATTGCCACCTTATTGTGGTGGAGGGGTTTGTGTGTCCCAGTGATTCCAATAACAATATTGTCTAGGGGCTTGTCCCCCTGGTAGGGTCTCCCATGGCAAATTGGTCCTGGTGAGGACCCAGATTAAGAGCAATTCCAAAGACTCATGTGGAAGAGTCACCAAGGGAATTGTTTACCGTGCCCAGGATAGGGTTACCGGGGCCCCACTGTGGAGCCAGGCCAGGGGAGGGAGCAAGAGGGAGAGTGTCTGGTGGCTGAGCATTAGCCTGTGGTGCAGCCTGAAGAGAAGAGAAGCCTGTAGGCCCATCACGGGCCTACAGGCGAGGCAGGTGGTGGCCAAGGGCCAAGAGTGGAGGCCCTGGCGGACTTATCCTGAGACTATTGAGAGATCCTGCTTGGACATCGAATGTCACCTCTGCTCAGGCTTGGACATGTAATGTCACCTCTGGTTGGAAAGAAGTCTGAGCTAGTGCATGAGGTTGAGAGATACCGACTAGATATAGTCTGGCTCACTTCAATGCATGGCCTGGGCACGGAACCAGTCTCCTGGATAGGGGCTGGATTCTGGTCCAGTCTGGAGTTGTACTCGGTGAGACGCAGTGAGCTGGGGTGGGTATTCTTGAATCTCCTTGGCTTACTGGCTGTACATTGGAGTTTTTACCAGTTTGGAGTTGCTGGGTGGGGTGCTCGAGGGTGCTCCATCCAGTGACTCCATTGTTCTACTGGGAGACTTCAACACTCACATGCGCAATGACAATGAGACCTAGAAGGGCATGATTGGGAGGAATAGCCTGCCAGATCTGAACCAGAATGGTGTTCTGTTATTGGACTTCTATATAAACCACAGTTTGTCCATAACAAGCACCTTGTTTGAACACAAGAGATCTTCAGTTTTTACAGCCCTAGCAGGGCCTGCTATGGCTTGCTCTTTCTCCAGCCTTAGGTGCCACCCCTTTTGTACAGCTGACTCCTGATTTTTAGAGAGGAGGGTGACTGGCCCTGTTGACTTACTTTTGACTTACTGTTGATTTGGTAACCCCTAGACTTTTAAGGGGAACGGACACCAAAATTGCACGTGGCATCGGGACACTCTAGGTCGATTTTGTATTATAAAATCTGTTACTCGGGTGAAAAAAATGAGCATTCTGGACCGTTGTTGTGAGCCATTCTGTCCCTGTGCAACCACACTGCCACCCTTTTTCATGAGTGATGGAAAAAGGGAACTGGAGGCAGACGGATTGGGGCTGTGTCTGCAGTGATGTAGAACAAGGTGTGAGGTGTGCAACCATTCAGGAGGGGTTCAAAGTTAAGCTGCTGCTCCTCCATATCCAAAGGAGGCAGTCGATGTGGTTCGGGCATCTAACTAGGATGTCTCCCGGGCACCTCTTGGGTGAGGTGTTCAGTGCATGTCCTATCAGGAGCAGGCCCTGGGGCAGACCCTGGACAAGCTGGAGATATTATATCTCTTGAACTCGTGGAGGTGGCTGGGGAGTGGGAGGTCTCAGCTTCTCTGCTTAGGCTGCTGCCCCCACGACCTGACCCTGGATATGCAGAAGAAAATGCATGGATGGACAGATGGATGGTTAAATGCTAAAATAGACTTGTGTTTGTGGTTCTCTCCATAATACTATTTTCTGAGTTTCCTTTATTGTTGGTGTTCATGGCACCCAGATGCACACACACACACACACACACCAATTTCAGTATTATGTAACTCTAGAACATTTATTTGTGTGCATCTTCTAAGCTTCTGTCTCCCATAGTGTTCTCTCTCTGATACTTCTCTGCTTTTTTACTGATGGTACATGAATTCAAGTACTACTGCTTGGTTGGCCTGTGCCTGAAGATGCAGTAGTAGCACCATAATAGGCCACTTTGATTACACAGTTAGAGATTATAAAGTGTAATGTGAGCTTCACCAATCATATCTTTGAAACAAAGCATGTAATCTGTGGATTTTATCACACCCACAGGATGCTACCTTGTAAACTTTCAAGGACCAAAAGGGCATTGTTAATAGTGTACTGGGTGGCTGTGGCTCAGGAGGTAGAGCATCTACTAATTGGAAGGTTGGTAGTTCAAGTCCTGTCTGCTCCGGTTTGCATGCCAAAGTATCCTCGACCAAGATACTGAACCCCAAGTTACTCTCCAACTAAACCATCAGAGTTTGAATGTATGTGAATGTTGGACAGAAAGCAAATGTGGGTAAATGCTAAAGTGTTGAATAAAGTGCTTTGAGTGCTCAGCTATAATAGAAAAGCACAATATAAGAACTAGCTCATTTGCATGAATACATGATATAATGTGGTGATCAAAATATGTTTGTCTCTGTCAATGTTTGATCATTTTTAGTTCTAGAAGTTCTGTTTGTGTCTACATTTCTAATGAATCTCTAATAATTAGAAAAATCTTTTTAAACCACTTTTGCATTATATAATTTAATATATAATGGACTGTTTTGTTCAAGATCATAAACTGAATATACACAAAAAATACAATACGAAAGCAACTCAAATGAGGTATGAACAGACTGCAGACTTCCCTTGTATTTTCAATTAAAATAATTAGTAATTATGGTAAAAATCTTTAATGTGTGGCACTGTAAGAGCTGCCACGCATTTAGGACAAAATTACATCAAGTGGACAACATTACATCAAATGGACATTACGTCGTTGTTTTAACGTTATCTGTCTACAACAGATTTTCCAAAATTTCTGCATGAATTTAGTCTTAAATACACATATCCACTAGAAAGGTGTACTTCTATAGTTCTCGTTTGCAAAACTGGTCCTGGGCATGCTTCTGGATTGCCGATTCAGGTTGCAGTATAGTCATCTACAGATTAATTTTACAGCCAAACAGTGGGCATGGCAATCTGGCCTGTCTATGAACAGCCATGAGCTTCATAAAGGCTTTAAGTCATAATTTTTCTTTTCTCCCTCTGCAAGGTGAGATCACAAAGCCTGAACTGAAAGTCACTTCAGTCATTCTGCAAAAATTAGGCATTGCTTAGTTCAATCAGTGGGTAAGTATAAAGTGGAATGAACTGTTTGTCTGGTGTTTGACAGGAAAACCACATAGACAGTGCTGCAGGCATTATCTCATTATTACATCACTGTGCCTCTGTCTGTTTGTCTCTAGTCAGTCCTCTCAGCCCATGCCCAGGCTTCACTTCACATATGAAAACTTTCAGAGACAGTAAATGCAAGTTTTTTTGCTTATCTGTGGAGGATGCAGCAAATGTCACACTGTTAGTGTGCATGCACACATGTATGCACACATGTATGCACACATGCATGCAAACACCCGAGCGAGCGTGCGCGCACACACACACAGACACACAATTATATGATATTTGTGGTTTATAAATAAAATTGACTTGACTATATTAAAAAAAGGCAACAGATCAATAAATTGTAGTGTTGAGTTGATTATCTATTGATCTGCATATAATGCTGTACAAATCACAGTGTGCTTAAGATGACAGACTCATCATTGATGATGCTTAATGAGTAATTAATTATTGAGTAATAGTGATACAAGCATTAAATCTAATTTGAATGAATCACTGAATGCATCCCACTTCTATCAAAGCTCTGTGTGAGCCAAACTGTTAAACTTTCTAACATGTCTCTTTTGCTAGCAATAGCAACATCAGCCTGTGACCCACTGACATCACTAAACATCTGCAGTCTTGTTTTGTGGTGCATTTCAAGGCTTTCACTGCAGCCTCTTTTTGGATTATGCTTACAAGATGGGTACCAGGACCCCATGGAGCAGTCAAACGTTTGGACACACTGAGCACATCCAAACCTTTGTACTGGTTATGGCCAGTGTTTGTGCCTCTGACTGATTCTCCATCTTCTCTCAGCTTCACAGCTGCTTGTTTTTCACTCATAGACAACTCTCTGGCCAACATGGCTCTCATGTTGGTTACTATTGTAACTATGAATGCACAGTCTGCACAGACAAATCCCAAATCTGAAACGAAGCATAGATATTTAGCACTGTTCACTGTTTGAAAAATCACTGGAACAGGCTACACCGGGGCAACAAAACACACCTGACAGTCACATATCCAATACTTTTGCTCACAAAATAAAAGGTGGCGCCCAACAAAAAGGTGGCATCTTCTGAACTGTTTATCAGATTCAGATGTGAACAACTGGAAATAAGCTAAAATGTTGATGTTTTGTTTTACATTGATTTTTAAAATTTTCTTTTGGTTTTTGTCAAACCCAAATATTTACAGCCAAAATAAAGGGATTGGCTTCAAAGTTACAAAACCTTTGGAGGAGGGTGTATCTCCTTATTTGTTTAAGAGGAGGAATGTAGTCAGAGCAGTATTTGTAGATCTTAAAAAACTATAATGAAATGTAATGATAGTAGGCTTTTAATGTGAATTAATAACATCTGAGTGGTACCAATTAGAGGGAGGGCTCTAAGGAATGAGGGTTTAAAAAAAGGTCTAGCATTTAAGATCTAAGGCTTGTTTTCGCACTTATTTGAGCTCTTCACTCATTCAAATGCGGTTGTGACAAGAAAAAATTTGAGATTGCGTCTCAAAGTAAGAGATTTAAGAGTTCATCCGTTTGGCTCCAACAAGACATTCCACTACCTGGTGCTCTACAAGCAACACCTGCTACAACTGGGCAGACACACTATACCCACAAAACAGCTCATGTGCACATGGCACATACTCAGTGCCTGCTGTGCTGAGGTCAGCTGCCACCGACTGGCACTGACTGGGTGAGAACAAAACCCAGTCTGTCTCCTTGGCAACAAGACAAGCGAAATGAGGATTGTTGTTGTTGCTGAGGTATCAGATGGAGGGAAAGGGGAGCAGGGAAGGGATAGGGCTAATAACCTTAATTGTTATGGATTATGCTTACAAGTTGGGGACCAGGACCCCATGGAGCAGTCAAACGTTTGGACACACTGAGGATGTCCAAACATTTGACTGATAATGTATAATAGATTTGAAAAGATACGTTTGTAAAATTAAAATCCGATTGTGAGAAAAAAAAGCAGGATTACCTGCTTTCACAATTCTGGATGACCCTCCCAATTATTCCTGTAACAAAAAGGCAGTTGCTAATCTTGAAAGGGCACCAGGGGAGGTGGTGTTGGAAAATGTATCTATCCTTGAGTTTGCCTGCATGTGTATGCAATGCCATATTTGAATTAGGGATGTGCTGACTGGTCAACTAATCGTCGCTATTGTCACAAGTCGGTACGAAGAATAAATTTACACTGTTATTTAAGCTGCACACAGACTACTTTTCATTGTGTCAAAGTGTCATTTTGTCAGTGTTGTCCCATGAAAACATATACTTAATTATCTTCAGAAATGCGAGGGGTGTACTCACTTTTGTCATACACTGTATCTGACTGTATCTGATCCCTGAACTACCTGGCTTTTTTTATGTTGAGAATCAGTGTTTCTACTCTGAACTCACTATAAATAATTGTCACTACCAAAATTTCATGGCCTTACGCTAGGAACATAGATCAACCAGTAAATCCAAAGCTTTGCCATCATAATAATCAGTTTCTTTACCACAACAAACCAAAAGAATGACTGTACCACAAAAACACCAATCCATCAGTCCCCCGCTCCACTTTTTTGCCAAAATGTTTGCATGAGAAACAAGAACCCAAATGCAGATTCAGAGGGTAAGCAAGATATAACCATGATAATGTTTGTTGGAGCAAGCCAAAAATGCAAAGTCCACAAGTCAAACACAAACAAAATCCAGTGTAACACAGAACGCTAGGGATAGGATGTTTGATACTGACATTTCAACACTGTGTTGAGCTTCTGAAGCCCAGATATTTCAAAACAGTGCTCAGAACACCCACATCAGTAACGATTGCTGAGGTTCTGCTGTATTTCACAACAGTCTCAACAGGTGACTCAAGCTACTTCTCAGCCAGTGAGGTACCAGACAAGAACAATTTTAGTTTTCCAAAGAAAGTAAAACTAAATACAAATCATTGGAGACTATGAATTACAAAATAAAACAGGAAGTAACTGGAAAACATCTAACGCAGACTGGGATTTGACTAAAATAATTAATATATGCAATATGCAGTCTGTAATAAAGCTGAAGAGTAACAGCTCTCATATTTACCTTATTCTGAAAACTAAGAGGGAGAGAGCAGCTGTGAGAGCTTATATCTGTGCCTCTTTATGTACATGTGACAGCAGTCAGCTGTTCTCATGACAGCTGTACAGCAGTGGTTAGTTATGTGTGCAGGATATTCATGATGACATTTAGAAGATCATAACATGATTAAATAACAAGATTAAATAAGAGTATCATGGAGAGCGGCGTGGCAGACAAGATGGACCCAAAAGGCAGATTCAAGAGGCTAGAACGTAGTGCCAGGAATGACTTTATTGAAACTGAAAACTAACGTGAACATAAACCGGGAGCATGGGGCAAATGCAGGAGACTGGAACAAACCCACCCCTCACGAAGGGAGGACACGACAAAGACCTAACTGAAACACAGGGCTTAAATACACAGGTGGTAATAATGGGAGAAAGGAAACAGTTGAGGAATGCAGGGCACAGGTGAACAGAATTAAGCAACTGATTACAGGGAAGCAAAGCCAAAGGACAAAGGTCAGCATAAAAAAAAACCTAAACAGGGAAAACATGGTAGACAACATCCGGGGCCAAGCTGAACAGACATGAGACTAAGGGCTGATACAAAGCAAGACCAGAACAGGAGGGCAAGGAACAAATACACAGAAGGATGAACAGACATACAAACACAGGCCACAGGATGACAACAAAGGGGAAGACAGAACTAAACATAAATGAACTCGAATAGAAAACTAAGACATGACTCATGAACTATGGTAAACTAAGAATCAATAAGGAAACTAATAGCAAAACGTAATCAAAGAACTAAACACTGGCCACAAACCACGGATCATGACAAAGAGTAAATTTCATTTTATTCCTTTTCAAGCAATTTTGTGATTGAATTATTAACGGCAACTTGATTTCTTTGACTGTATTTTGTTGTTACTTTATTATTTATATTTACCTGTTTGAAAAAACACTCATAGGCAGCATAGTAGTATGCCTTTACTTGGCATTATCCAGAATGTCCAATGAGATGGAAGCACTGTTAGCACTGCTGCCTCACAGCAAGAAGGTCCTGGATTCAAACTCATCTTGGTCCAGGCCTTTCTGTGTGGAATTTGCATGTTCTCCCTGTATTTGTGTGGGTTTTCTCCAGGTATTCTGGTTTCCTCCCACAGTCCAAAGACATGCACTTGGTGGTGTTAATTGATGGTTCTAAATTGCCCATAAGTGTGGATATTAGAGTGAACGATTGTCTGTCTCTCTATGTTAGCCCTGTGACATGCTGGTGGACCCTGCCTTTAGCCCGATGACAACTTGGATAAGCTCCAGCCCCCCGTGACACTGAAAAGGATAAGCAGGAAAAAAAAAACAGTTTATTAATCATTAAGGTTCATCCAGATACTCACAGAGGAAAACTAAAAAGATATAGTTTGGCTTTAAAGAGGAAAACTAAGTCTTACAATCTATAAATTTTACTTGACCAACCTTTGAAAAATCTACATTTTCAAAAGCTTCCTGAAAAGTCTTCAGGTATTCCAAACTGCAGCAACAAGAGCACCAACAAGCACTAATATGGAACAACCCTACAGTTTGGGGTTGGGAGACAACATTTCTATTTTTAAGATTAGGTTTCAAACTTAAGCGGCACGGTGGCGTGGTGGTTAGCACTGTTGCCTCACAGAAAATGACATCTGGAGGGCCTGGGTTCGATTCCACCTTGGCCCAGGCCTCCCTCTGTGTGGAGTTTGCATGTTCTCCCCGTGTCTGCGTGGGTTTCCTCCGGGTACTCCGGTTTCCTCCCACAGTCCAAAGACATGCACTTACTGGGGTTGGTTAATTGGTCACTCCAAATTGCCCATAGGTATGAATGTGAGTGTGAATGGTTGTCTGTGTCTCTGTGT
>VOQJ01015484.1:0-14639 GCA_015052665.1 Apistogramma diplotaenia
GCTACCGCTAGCTTACGCTCTCGTTTTCAGCATGATGCTGCTCTGTAGCTTCCCAGAGTCTCCTGCACTTTTTACTGAGTGTTTCGTGTTGCTGCCCCACCCTTCTCTGGCTCTCTTTTAGGGTGTGCCTGACAAAAATCCATACGCTGAGCAGGAAGTACAGCATTGCCTCTGTCTCAGCCTGTGTTATGTTGTGTAGTGTTGTGTCACATGCAAATTACACGAAGGGACCCCTGCTGTAGCAAAATCAACCCCACCCACATTTACACGGTCCTGCGTTGCAATGTAAACACAAACGTGACCGGCGCGAGTCGGCAAGAGTCGAGCGCGCTCGATTCGAGCCGGTGCTGTGTAAAGTGTAAATCCCCCTTTACTGTCTGAGTACCAGGGTCCGAGAGGTCTTCCAGACGTGGTGACATTATTTTTATGAAAACAGAAAACCTTGCACATTAAAAAAATATTCTGGGCTGCTCAAACACAGTTTGTGTTTTGACATTATTGTTATGGAAAACTGCTTGGTCAGCAATAGTGATCTCATACTTGTTGATCTAAAGTGTCCAACATAACTTTTTTCTGGAGCAGGTCTACAGAATTGGTTACCATAGCAATAATCTTTGTAATACTAAAACCCCAGGATTACCCTGAAGTCACCTCAATTAACCCGAGTCCTGCTTTGTTCGTTTAGATATCAGCACGGCTGTTTTTAGGCATCAATGAAGGTGAAATGGGACATGATGGGATACGATCCCCGTGACCCTGAACTGGATGTGTGGTTAGGAAAATGGAACTTGTAGCTTAACATTTTGTGCAGCGTGGTGTTTCATATTTTTCCGAGAATAATGCATTTGTATGAATGTCAATAACATCTGTTTCTGTGTGTGTGTTTTCTATTAGCTACCATTCAAGCGGCATTAAACAGTAAATGAGGAGCGATGTCATGATGCAGACAGTTTGTGCTCTCCTTTTTTAAGTAGTGTTACTAACCTATGGCTGCATTGTAAAGCACGTTCTCTCAGTAGAGAATCTAGAGCATGTTTGACAGAGCGTGCAGCCAGCCTGCAGAGCAGGTTATGGGATCAGCACAAGTTTGTGCTGTTGTCTGTGAAGGTAAATAGACAGACAGCCCCCCCCGGTGGCAGGACAAAATAATTTCACTCCTTGTTGCACTGCTCTGGAGTCAGCCTTAGCTTAGGGAAACAGATCACCTGGCTCCAGCCCTTAGGTCATTAAGTCTCGAAGCAAATCAAAGTAAAAGATCACGTGTTCTCCAGACCAAAGTCTGAACACTGAATTGCAGGTAATATACATTTGAATACTACAAATGGCTGTATTATAACAGTAAAGTACAGGGTAAAGGGTAAAGTACAAAAAAAGGCAACTGGACCCCAAAACCTCATAAACAAAATCACTATAAAAAGGCTGGAAAACTGAATATAAAACAGGTGCTGCTGTCAGGTGCTTGTCACCTGTGTAAGCGTTTCACCAGGCTGAGCCCAGGAATCCACTCGGTCGCTGTAGTGAAGGAGAACTAAAGCGCAATTTAGAAAACACAAGCAAAGCCTGGAGGATGCAGAGCTGTATGACTCAGACTGCTCTTAAAGTGAAATGTTACACAATACATGAGCAAGTTGTTCTTATACTGCTGCATGCTAAACATAATAACACCAAGTGCTTATTACCTTATAGGTGGTGGATTGCCAGTGGATTTGTCAGACCCGCCCCCTGAGCAGTGCACCATGGGCCGTAGCCCCCCCCAACAGCCTGAGATATCAGAACTTCAGGCAGCCTGTGCTGTCTAACCCGCTGCATCATGCCAGTCAGCCTCAAAGACTAGGATACTGTGAGGAGGACTGGGAGGAGTGTCTCAGTGTGTGTGTGCTGGTGCGACAGGGTGAGCCGGACGACCTCCACACCCTGCTGGAGATCCCTGTGTTTGGTCACAATAAAATGGGAAAGCCCCTCGCCTCTTCAGACTTCTCCTTCCCACTGACCACAGTGGACGGCAGGAGAGAGGATGACATCAGCATAGAGACCTTCCAGGGTAACGGCACTGATGCTGCGAGGAGAGAGCACGGCTGTTTCAGGAGCCTGTTTGAAACTGAGGGATGCCCCGCTCCGTTCATGTCTGGCTCTAGGTTTTACTGCTTTCATTACCCGGGCACACAGCCGCTGCCTGGCAGTGTGCTTAAGTCCAGCCAGGACACTGGGCTTGACAAGAAGCCGACGGAGCTGCCTCTGGTTCCCTCTGCCTCTCTGTGCAGCCATGTGAGCAGAGCAGAGGGGGAAGAGAGAGACGGGGAAGGAGAGGAGAAACTGGCCATGATGTATGAAAGACTGAGGACTGAGGTAAGAATGACTAATGCTTAGCTGCCATTGCTTATGTTGCTAACTGTATCTGACTAAATGCTTGCTTAGCAGCACCCAGAGAGCCTCAGATGCTTCTTCCAAAGTAAATAGACTAATATGTAAGTAGTCTTAATGAGTCGTCATTTAACACCATCATACATAACAAACTACTCCTGAGGCGCAGAGATAAGTGTCCCACTGTGGAAAATATTCCACTGTGAGCCTCTTTACCACTTTCACTCACAACTTGTACACTGAAATCTTCTAAACCTTGAGGTTACTTGCACAACCCCAGTTCTCACAGTAGCATGTAGCATTTCTGCCCTCGTGGGGCTGCAGGAACTAGCACCTGAGCTCAGTAATGGCTCTGCTCTTCAGTGTGTGTGTGTGTGTGTCCACATTCATCTCTGACAGCACCTTCTTCAGTGCTGCTGTATTTTTTTTGAGAAGTTGCATGGTAATACCTTTAATCCACAGTCATGCTTCTAAATGCGTTTCTGCTGCAGGTCTATTTTTAGGTGCAAATGTGGGTGAAATGCTGACCCAGCCAGGTGGCTGCAAAAGCAGCAAAGCAAAAATAAATGCTCTCTTTCTCATAATCGAGTTCCCTGATGGGCTGTTGCAACTCTAATGGTTGAAGCGAACATTGTGAAGGTGTCGCTTTGAACTCTGCGATGACTCTGAAACATTACAAAATATTCTTTTTGGCTTCAAACGTGCCAAAACAGTTTTTTAACTCTTTATTCACCGGCTACAGTTACCATAACAAACATATGTTTGGTGTGAAGCACAATTTCAACAGCTTTCAGAAGAGTATGGTTCAGCCGCCTCAGCGCTGATACGCTTGCCGTTAACCAGCTGTTCTCGGACAGTACGGGCAGGTAACAGGTGTAATGAGGCGATCACCCACTGCTAAAGGGTTAAATATTTTTTTGGGTTACCTGTCAGCAACAGATCAGTTTAAAAATATTAGACAAGCAAGTTAGACTTGATGTGTGTTGTGATGTGGCGACTGTATCAGTACAGAAACAGTAAAATAAGGTGTTCACAACCCAAAGCTCCCATAGCCCATAAAGGGGACATGTTTGGCTCCATATTCATTTCTGTGATAAAACGTGTTTATACTTCTGCAACAAGCTTGTCGCATTTTGTTTTTACAATCTCAGCACACACGGAGTCAGGCTTCTTTCCACACGTCTCAATATGAGGATTACCTGTGGTGGGTGGGTGGCCATCGGTTTAAAGTGGGACTGCAGTGAAAGGAAGAGGTGATGCACAGGCTTCTGGATCCTTCCTCTGATGGGAGGATCCAGCTGGGCTCACGCACCAGGTTCTGCCCTTCAGCAGCTCCAAGCTCTAACGTGGTGGTAATAAGTAGTCCACAAGCCCAGAGGCACAAAAATGAAAAAACTGTTGTTTTTGGGAGGATCGGATTTGAACAGCTACTCGCTTACTGCTGCTGAACCAGCTCTACGCCGTTTGCCCTTCCTGACTTTGTTTTTTTCTCTTTTGCACATTTGCCACACTTGCTTGTTTCAGATCATCATACTCATTCATAAAAACACGGTGGGGCTGCTTTGATGCTGCAGAACATGAACAACTCGCCACAGTTGATGGAACTGTGAACCATGTGGGTTAAGAGTCTTGTGCCTACCCACTGCACCACTGCACCACTGCCACTGAAATGTGTGTGTGCCAGAGTAGCTCCACGGTGATGTCAAATACTCATTGCTCACAAACAGGCAACGACATGTGTTTACTGCACATATCCACTGAATGTTAAAATGAGTTTGATCTGAAACGTGTCATATGTAAAGGGGTTAGATGGGAGCTCCTGGTTTATTTGGTGCTATACAAACAGAACTGAAGGCAGCGAAGACTTGTGTTTGCTTCCACTCATTAGTTGTATTCATTTTGCCTTCGCAGATGGACAGATAAACGTTTAGCACACGAGCGGACACAACTGCAGTGTATGACATCAGTCTGACACCTTTAAAGACTTGCCGCCCGGCTTCTCTGCACTGTTCTTTGTGTGTTTGTTTTGCAGCTTCCGAGTTTCTTCATGAACCACCACGACTACACCATGTACTCAAACGATGTGGAGTTCATCAACGGCCTCATAAATATCAAGACCAGGTAGATGTGATTGTGCAGTGTGGTTTAATGGCGATGCATTATAACAGCGTTGGTGAGCGCGTCTCACTGCTGCTGTGTGTTGGTGCAGAGGCCGTGTGATGTACCGGCTCACGCTCTCCCTTTGGCGCCTCCTGTGTCTGTCTTACTATGCTGAGGCTCGTCTGGATGTGCTGAAACTTACCAAACACCCGGAGGACGGGACCATCAAGGCTCGCTGGAGGATCAGAGGTCTTCCGCATCATTCTCTGCTGCTGCGCTTCTATCGCAAAGACAAATCGCACCTGTACAGGTAACGGCACATTACTGTGAAATTGTTTTGATTAAATTAGCTCAATAAACTCGTTAACTCCCATTCGTTTTCCCCTCATTCGTTTCATATGGGACAGTTAAAAGAGTCGTGACATATTGATTCTTCCATTCACATGTTCACATAAAAGTATCAGCTACTGCAGGAGAGAGCTCGTACAGTTTCTTGGATCCATATTTTGTCCCGCTTGTCTTTTACAGGACTTTTGACGCGTTCTCGACCTTCTACATCGGACATGATGGACTCATTCACTGCCACAAAGTCGAGAAGGTAAAGAAGCAGCTACTCCCGACATTTGTAAGAAAGACTGAAAAAGATTCACCTCTGGATGCAGCTGATAAACCTTCTGACCGGGCACCAAGTTCTTCTTCAAGCCCACTCACGCTTGAGCCTGGGTGTGCTTAGGAGAAGAGCGCAGATGTTATCAGTTAAGCTGCAACGAGCGGCATTACTGTGCAGATGTTGAGCTGCCAAAAGTATTCGCTCATGTGATGTCAGGTGAGAAGGCGCGGCCCACAGTCTGCGCTCGAACTCATCCCGAAGGTGTTCAGTCGGGCTGAGGTCACGACGCTGTGCAGGCCAGTCAAGTTCTTCCACACCAAACCCACTCATCCATTTTATCCCATATTTGTTGTTTTCTCTGTTCTGCAGGTGATGCCGGCTCATCCCCCCGTCCTGCCCAGAGTAACGTCCCTCCTAACAGGGGCTCTGGTGGCGCTGGGGGTGCAGGAGCATCGACCTGCTCTCAACTTGCTGCCCCTCCTTCTGTCATCGCTGCGACAAAGCAGAAACTGACCCAGGACAAGCACGAGTGGAACGTGTTTCTGGATCCCACGTGACCCCACGTGACCCCACGTGACCCCTCATCTTTACAGAGAGAGACATGAAAGTGAAAGTTGCTGTTCAAAAATATTGTTGCCCCTGAATTAAAACAAGGTTTCTGTTGCTTCTTTGTTTCTAATGCTGCATCACCGTATTTGGTTCCAGAGTCTTTCAGTGAATGATCAGCCCATATCTCCCACCTGACCCCCCCCTCAGCCCATGCCTCCCACCTGACCCCCCCTCAGCTGACCTTTTTCTGAGGTACAGCTGTTTGATGAAGGCATGCAAAGTTTTAGTTTAGCTACAGATCTTCAGGGTACGTAGAGGTTAGTCAAACAACTGGAAGTCAGTGTCATATGTCCAAACTGTTATTTAAAAAGTGTGTGTGTGATGATCCCCTGCAGAATTTGTAAGTTTGCTTACAAAGAAGTGAAGCGTCTCTAATTGTATAGTTCTTTCATTTTAATGTAAACACACCAAACAAATATCCAGAAAAAACACAATATATTCCCAGAAGTCTTTGCTCATCTGCCTTCACACACACGAACTTGAGTAGCTCTTCTGGGAAGGCTTTCCACGAGCTTCAGGAGTGTTTGTGGTACCTTTTGACCGTTCATCCAGAAGGGCGTTTGTGGGTCAGTGATGCTGCTTTGTGCCCTGGGACATGGTCCTGGAACAGGACCAACCCCTAAGCTACCAGTTTGGAGCTGAGCACAAAGCCAGTCACAGCTCGAAGGAAAAACGATCCTGGCTGCGTGGTGAGTTCAGAGTGCTTTGAAGGGGGCAGGTAAACATGTTCAGGCCCAGAGGTTTTAATAGATTTCACAGATCTGACCGCTGCTACAGTCTGAAACAGAGACTACACCACTGATACAGTCGGTGTCTGACATGGATGCAGCTGACAGGAGTATTTACTCAGTGACTTAAAGCAGGAAGTAGAGCAGGTCATCATAGTCAAATCTTTGGTTCCCAAATTGTATCGTTATGAGTAGGAGTGTGACACAGGAAGTGCTTACAGGTATGAAATAAAGCTCGGCATGAGTGGGTGAGTGTGGCTTTTTTTTTTAGTGCTCAGAAAAGTTTGGGATTCTTGTGTTCCCTATGATTTAAGTCTAACCCATGCTGGTCTCTGGATCCCCTGAGTCCTTAATGAGTGTGGGGTGGTAAACGTACTGAGTGGGAGCTGTGGGGCTTCAGTCTGTGTGTGGAAAGCTGCTGAGAATCACTCACCTTTAACAACCACTGTAAATGAAGATGTCTGATAAAACAATAATCAAATCAGATTTTACTGCATGCTAAAGCACCAGAGCCCTAACAGAGAAACACTGGCTGTCCATTCATATCCAATAAAGCTCAACAGTCAGACTGTGTCTTGTACTGTCTTTGTTATCAAATTCAAAATCAATAACTAGTGCAGTTGTTCAGATTAAAAAAGAAACTGTAGACAGCACTCCAAAGTTTTACTGACTGTAAACAAAGCAATAACATTTTAGAACATTTTCTGCTCAGCCATCTCTGATTGGCCTATAGGCTTTATGACATCACAAACTGAGTATGTCCACACAGCATACAGCTCTAAAAGATAAAAAATATTTGATATTTAATTCAAGCAAAACCTTCATCTGGCAAAGTAATGTTTGGGACAGACGTGGTCCTTCATCAGACTTGTTAGTGAGATACAGAACACGTGAAAAAGGTTCTGGAAAGAGACGCTGGTGCTGAGTTTTTCAAATAGATTGTTTTGGCACCTCAAACATCACAATGGCAGTGCCGGATGGTTCCATTACAGTCCCCAGCTGAAGGAAATGTGAGCTGGCTGATTCAATTCAAGATGGATAAAACCTGCACAAACCAACGAGGACTGATTTAAAAGGGCATTTATTTGAGATGCTAACAAGCAGGTATGAACAGCTGAGTTTACACATCTTCTGGCATCAGCTGTGCTCAGGCCTGACGATCCTGTGCTCATGGACAGCGAGAGGCAGTTAATGCTCCAACATACAAAGAGAAACTGTGGCTCACTGATATCTACAAGACTAGAACAGGAAGCTGTGGAAAACAACAGTTACTGATTCGCTTTATTTGGATTTATGCTGACATCAACTCGAGTCGTCTCAACATTTTGAATACTGTAAAGAGCCACAGCAGTGACACTGACAAAGCTCTGACATCACTGCCCATTCACTATGTACAGTTACTCATTTAAACCTCTGCCTCATGACATCACAGTGCAGACCTGCTCAGTATGACACTGCTGTCTGACAAACAGTCATAGTTCATATTTCACTGCAGGTGCATCTTTCAGCTTACATTTACATTCAGCTACATTAGTTTTTCCATCATCACTGTTTACTACAACAGTCACTACACTTTCTCTCATATTGTTTTTTTAGCAACATTATGAACCTTTACTCAACATTTTTCTCCTAATATTAAGCATTTTGACTTCACAATACTATTTCGATCTCAGTGTTTCATTTCTTTATAATTATTATTTTACATTGTTAGGTTGCATCTTCACTCTCACTCAGGTCTTTACTAACAGTGGTCCCAGCAGTCGATGATCCCCCCCAGCGACGGGGTGACTGCCCAGACTGCTTCGCGACTGCCCGCCAAAGAGGATTCGTTGTGGCAGTAAAGCGAGATCCTTCTGATCCTGCGGCTCTGTCATCAGCACAATGACGTGGTGGCAACGAGGTCCTGGGTTTGAAGCCAACTTGGCCAGGGTCCGTCTGTGTGGAGTTTGTATGTTCTCCCTGTGTCTGTGTGGATTTTCTCCCACAGTCCACAGACATGCACTTACTGGGGTTAGGTTAACTGGCGATTCTAAATTGCCCACAGGTGTGAATGTGAGTGTGAGTGGCTGTCTGTCTCTCTCCATTTTGGCCCTGCGACAGGCTGGCGACCTGCCCAGGTGTACCCCGCCTCTCGCCCTGTGACATGGATGGATGGAGCCGTCCTCTTCTGCACTGACCAATCAGAGCTGTTGTAAGCTCTAATATGTTGAGTGATTCCATCGGGACCCTCTCAGAGGTGTTGGAGATGGGGGATGGGGGGGGGGGGATGTTTCTGCAGGACTCTGCAGGTTTTTACTTCTAACCAAACTACAGCAGGTAGTGTTGCCATGACGCAGCAGAGGAGGACTCATTAAGTGAGATCAGCAGCTGTCTTCCTGATAGGCCATGATTACAATGGATGTTGCCGCATTACATGTGCCAGTCTCATGCTGTAGGGTGTGTTTCCCCCCCTCCTGCTCCTCTGTGGGACGAGCTGCTTGAAGGAGACTAGAAGCTGTCTGTAGTGAAAGCTCGGTGTGTGTTGGGGAATCTCTGGGCGTTATAATCGGGATCGTCTCTCACTCGCTCTTTGATGTCACTCTTTACCTGGCAGCAGGATGCAGAGAGATACAGCAGCTTACAGACAGAATTATCTGGTCATTCAAAGCAGTGACGCACGAGATCTGTACATCCCACGATCACTCCCGTCCCACCAAAGACAAGACATGGAAACCTTTCTTGAAACTGCTGGATGGAACATAGTCTGAGGCAGTTTAATGCTGAGTGTGCAGGATTATCTTTACACTGATTATTTTTAACATTTTCCATACATTGTTATTGGTTTTCTCGCTTATGCTTTTGTATGTAATAAGTTGAATACAATATAAAAAAGTAGAGGATATATAAATAAAGCATTGTGCAGTCATGTTGTAATTCCAGCCAATCATCAATCAATACCAACTATAGATGGATGACGATCAACAATAGGTCCATTAAGGAATTAAGGTATGTCACATCATGCCATCCCGGATCAGCTCTGCAGCAGCTCATTACCTGTTTTGTGTACGCTTCCTGAACCTCTGGCCGCTCCAGCTCCACCTGCAGGCTGTTTGGGGCAGTAACAGGCAGGACTCCCACAGCGCGAGCAGCTCGACTAACTGCTTCCGACAGTGACAGGTGTGGTCCGTCACACTGGTTCGTCTGAGGGCAGGAGCACTGATGTCACTCTCTTCTATCCAACAGCACTTATAGAAAACGCTTTTCATTATTACAAAAATCTGCAGGCCAGCTTTCATATACATATACAGATAAAAAGATGCAACAAAGTACAAGATGAGCTCAGCCAGCTGAGCAAAGGTTCCCAGTCTTGTCTTAAGTGAGATGAAACTCACTCAACACAAGACTCAACTCTACACTTGCCTTCCTTCTCTTAGCAGGCATCCCGTGCAGGTAAGCGTCCGACAGCGGCGGCTGGGCTTTGATCTTCCTCTGAGACAGCATGTCATGTCTGATGATAGGAACCCATTCCTGACCAAGTATTATTATACAACTGTAAGTGATGCTCACTGTCTTTATATGCAGCTAAAAGTCTGTGTAAATATAAGTCACACATTTGTATCAACAAGTTCTAAATATTAGAAAATGACTGCAGAACATGTGAGTGTGAGTGGAATTCGACACACTCCATTTCATCCTAAACACACAACTGCTTGGTGACAAGATAAGGAGAGAAGATAACAAGTTAAGAAAGCAGCTCCAGTTCTGTGTTTTGTTAATGAATAACACAGGTATAAGCCCTGTATTACACCAAAAACCCTCCTGGGTCCTTACAGGTGGAACAGCTGCTGCCCACGGCTCCATCTCGGGGGCCGCTTCCTCCCGAGAGTCCACAGATGAAACAGGTGGAGGTGCTCCTCTCTCTCCGGGTACCCCTGAGGATGCCATGGCCTCCTCTGCTGTGGTGGCTGCAGCTGGAGAGGAACTCTTCGCCATACAACAGACAAGCGAGGTAAGTGTGGGAGCTTTTCAGAAAGTAATAATAATCAACTGTAACAATATACTGTAAAAGACAGTGTGTGTGAAAAGTCAACAACTTATACTTAAATACTTAAATTAATCTATTAAAAAGTAACTACATCTAAACTTAAACAATCAGTGGTCACGTTTTTCAGGACACTAAAAATGTTGATCTGAGCTGAAGTGTCGAGTCCTGTACAGCAGTTAAAACCTGCTGTATAACAGTAAGATCAGACTGATTAGCAGCAATCACCAATAAACCATAAAATAATTTAGAAATAAAAAATGTGATCAAGGCTTCTAATAATAAATAGACACTTATTGGCTTCATAAAGTTTGTTCTTAATGTGCAAACTAACTTTACAGAGTCACACCTAATACAGTTATACTAACAAATCGCTTTATGCTTCTCCTGGCTCAGCAGAGGTGTCTGACACCACAGAGAATGCAGACATTAATACTGCTCACTTAAGCTGGTAAACAAGACAGATTAAAAAAATTAGAATAGACTCAAGACACACCTTACAAACCTAACATGTTCTTAAAGAGCTACGTCCTCAGTAGAAAGTGATAAGCTCAGGCTGTGAGTTACACACTGAACTTCAAGTCAGAAAATATTGAGAGGCAACAAAGAGATCCTTTAAGACGTAGTGAGACTTGCAGAAATGAGAAAAACCAAGCTCACCTCCATGCTGGGACTCTCTGAGGGCTGTTCCACCTCAGCCTCTGTCCTCTGGTTCAACTCCCCCTGAAATGGCATTAAAGGGAACATAATTATTAACCTAATCAGATTCTAAACATTTAAATGTCAGATTTTATTATTGTAGACTGAGTCAAGTGGGATTACATGAGTATTTATTTTTATTTAGGATCATAGCTTGAGCCAACTGACTGACATTAGCTGTTCTGTTCTAGTGTCCAGTTAAAGAAGGTGCTGATGCTAAAGACTGTCTTTGTTTATTACTTGTAAATGGATAATGTAGTGCTGGATTTGGTCCTCGGTAACTGGGTTGTGCTCCAGAATGACGTGCAGCCTCATAGACATCATGCTGGTCAGCCAGTTGACCAGACTGGGACTGACTTCTGCAGACATCCTCCTCTGCACAAACACAGGAATACACAGTAATATGCAGCTGCCAACTTCTATCATGGGTAAGAGCACGTGATGCTGCATTATTAATGATGTATACAAACAATGCGGTGGTTGATGACGGCAGTCAGAGCTCTGTGTTCTCCTCCCAGGCAGTACAGGTTTAGAGCCAGACACTCAAACAGGCCTTGAGTACACAGCAACAGCAGGCGGGGGCCGAACATGTGATCTGCAGGATGAAAAAGCCCAAATGCAAAGCCACTCACACTTCTGCAACTTCACATCAGTGTGGTTTCACAGAGCCCAACGGGAACGCTCTTCATTCAAGAAAGGATAAGAACCTTTGTGAGAGGATGAGCCTCCCATTATGCCTGCCTGATTTAGGAGGTAAACTGCAGCTCACACATCAAGGAAGTAAATAAAAAGGTCGAAATTAAATGACATTATCCCATAATTCAATGCGCATGCCCCTCTTTGCAGCAAGGCTCGAGCCATTAATGTAAACGTGAGTGGCAGTGTCACTTTTACACACTAATGTTACACGTCTCATTTCTTCAGCTCAAGTTCTTGGGCTTGTTGTGCTGCTGCAGCAGGTCTGTACTAACTGAGTGTTCACTGCCAGAAGTGCCTTTTCCTTCTCCACTCCAGTGAACTTACTGTTGCAGCGAAGGATGTGTGTGGCCATCTGAGTGAACTGCTGTCTGAAGAAAGACAGGTTGGTCTGAATGATATCCACTCCCTCTCGCACCGTCACTGTGGCCTAGACACAAAGCACACGGCTCACGTCGGCGCACGTATCAGAGGAAATTGGAGTGTGTATTTGTTTGTGTGTGAAAGGCGTCGTCCTTACAAAGCTCTCAGCTATGTACCCCTCAAGTCCATTAATGAGGTCCTCAGCTGCTACCTGGAGGGAAAACAATATGTTAAATATTGAAATAAAATGTTAATGTAGTGATTTTACTTTTGTGAACATGGAATTATGTATTAAAAATTCTGGAAATGAGGTCTTTCACGTGTTAGCCACAACTTTGTTTTAGAAGTAAAAATCTCACTGATATAAGCAATCAGTGGGAAACTCGACAGTACTCACAGCTATGTTAGCATCAGTAGGCTCTCGCCCCTGGAGGTAGTGCTCAGTGAAGAAGTTTGTGAGCTGGGGCTGGATGCGGCTCAGGGGCTGGGCATTCCCATGAAGCAACAGCACCATGTCCACCATGGAGAAACTCTGACACACCAGGGAGAGCAGGTCCCCAAAGAACCCTACCAGAATCAGAGCCCACTTATTAGTAAGTCAATAACAACCACAGTGATTAGTGTGAACTGCATTTACAATTCTAAGAATGTGTTAAGCTGGTGACATGTTTTCACTGTTCTTGTCCAGTTTAAGGACATTACATATGAGACGCACAATGTCTGCATTTACACTCAGACTCCAGTATCAGGACTCACCCACAGCATCCCCAGAGCCCGGAATAAACAGGTTATTGGTCTGGGACAGCCTCTGGATGAACTGAGCAATGCTCTCTCCATTGCCCTGCTGTGCCCCAAAAGAGCTCATCATGGTGGACAGCACTCCCTGCATGATGCCGGTGAACAACTCTGGGCTCAGAGAGTCTCCATCTGGAGTGCTGCCGGCCTGAGTGGGAGCAGGACCAGTGGACTGATGGGGAAGTGAGGCACCAGGGCCAGTGGTAGGTGGCTGTGCAGAAACAACACTTGTCGCTTACTGACTAGTGCAAACAGTGTTTATATTCAACTTAAGGCAATGTGGATGTGGATACACATCAAGGGTTTCTTTACATGTGCCAAGTAAGAGTCACTTTTTCATTGATAGTTTTCACTGTAAAATTAACATTCATATTTCTTCATGACTTGTACCTTTAATTCTTTTCAGTCAACACCACATTTCTCTGTTCTCGAGGACCGTGTGACCCTCCCAGTACTCTGGCTTCCTCCCACAGTACAACAATAGCTGGTGACTCTAACGGTCCATAGGTGTAAATGGAGAATGAAGATATTTGTTCCAGCTCCACCCCCACCTTGGCCCACAATTGATAAGCAGTTCAGAAAATGGATAGTTCTTCAGACAGAAATCTGTAAGACCTACAGATGATGCACTGTTATTCAAGTGATATTTCAATAAAAGAAACTACTACTGCTGTTCTCTACTTGTTTTTTGAATAACTGCAAATCCTTGTGGGTGGGGCTGGCAGTCAGAATGGGAACAATCTTTTGCCACATTTCCGTTAGTACCTACTCAGCGCGGGTCCACTCGACACGGTTTGTAGGCATTTCCACTGGTACCTGGTACCAGGCTCACTCAGCGATCTGAAAATGTGATGTTGAGGAACAGCATGCCACGATTGGCCAGGGAGTGTCATCACTAGCTGAGTCACGAGAGCGACTCCTTCACCAGAATCAACCGCACCATTTTTAAAACCCAACAGCAACCCAATGGAGGCACACAAACCACTGGGAGCCTCGGTCAGACTGACGGTTTGCAGTGGTACAAGAAAGCAATCTGAAATGCACACACGGCATTCATATTTTAATATTTAATAATGATAACCTCCATCCATTAAAATATTGTACAGGGACTTACGCATGACGATAGTAAACTGGCATTAGCCACCATTAGCATGCTAATGCTAACACTAACCGCTGCTAATGCTAACGCTAAGTGCTGAGCCGGTTAAATCCTCAGCCCGGCACAACGCCGGCCGATCAACCACTGGCTAGCAGCCTGCTATGGCTCAGGAGGTGCGGCAGGTTTTCAGAGCACCTCACCAAAGAGGCATCGAAGTCAGATGCCTGAACCACTGGTTATTACCCAAAGCTTGTGAACAGTCAATCAGCAGCTTTGCTTTCACACTGAGCTCCCTCTTCACCAGGACAGACCGGCGTAGAGTCCCCATCACTGCAGACGCAGCCTCAATCAGTCAGGCAATCTCGCGCTCCCTTTATTTCCATCACTCGTGAACAAGATCCCGAGATACTTAAACTCTTCCACCTGGAGCAGCAACTCATCCCTGACTCTATCCTTTTTCACCAGAGGGGCATGGCCTCAGACTTAGAGGTGCTAAATCTCATACAAGCCACTTCACACTCAGCTCGCATTCCAGTGCGAGCTGGAAGCCACCAATCG